>APFE030871338.1:129844-144486 GCA_000404065.3 Pinus taeda | reverse complement strand
GTAAGAAATTAAAAAGGATCCTTTTTCACACCCCACTAGTTTTTAAATATAGTTGTAAGTTCTTCCTAATTTCTAATGATATTTGCAGGTAACTTCCTAAACCAAATTCTTACATTTCCTTCAAGAGATTGTACAAACAACCTCATGTAAACATTTTCTCGTTCAATATTCATGTTATCTACAAAGTCTAAAAAGGCTTGAATATGGTCTTCAGTAGAAGGATCGGTCTCTCCATTATACCTGGGAAGGTATTTCAAGTATCCAGCTGGGAATGCATCGAGATTGGGAGGTAAGACTAAAGTTGCATATCTAGCTTGTACAATAGGTTGGAAAGACATAGTGAGAGGTGGTGTATGAGGTGTTTGTGTGGATGTAGAAGTTGAAGAAGATGAAGAAGAAGTTTAAGAAGGTGATTGAGGGGTTGAAGAACTAATTGGACGTGAAGAACTGAGTGATTTCAAAGCATTCCTAAGAACTAACTTTTGGACTTGTGGATGAATACCTTCCTTTGTTTCAAAGAGTGGATTTGAATACACATAGAAGGTCTCTTCAGGTTGTTCTAAAGTAGAAGCTTCAAGTTGTCCAAAAGTGGGAGGAAATGAATAAGTAGTAGGGGATATGAAATCTGTTGGTTTATATTTTGGTAAATTAACACCTAAGTCAGATTCAGTTTTAGGATATCCTAGTGGTAGTGAGTTTTCTGGATGAGTTTCAAATGAATGAATGAGGAATATTGATTTAAAATCAACTCCTCTCCGCAAGAATTCAACAACCCTAGGTAATAGGTGAGAGTAATCTGGACTGGATGGAATGTTACTGTAAGGATCAAATGATGGTAAATCTTCAGAATGTGAGACTGAAAAAGAAGAAGAAGAATAGGGTTGATGTCCCCTTTTGGAACTAGCTTTTCTGAAGAAAAAAATCAGGATCTGACAAAGGATCAACCAGGTTACCCTCTCAACGAGATCTGGTGTGCTTAAAAGATGACAATTTAAGAGAGTGGAGCCGCCAGGTGAAGGATTTTAACCTTTCTAGACCTTTAATCAACTTAAAGGAATAAAATACATATCGTTTCCCTAGGAAAACTTAATGGATTTCGACTCCCCAGCAACAATGCCAATTCAATGGTGTACCTCTGAGATAATAATGGTCAGCTATTATGCCAGAGCATCTAAGATAAATATTTTGGGGGTTTTTGTTTTGACTTGGCAGACCAATGAATAAAAAAAAATATAGAACTGATATACCTAACCCTTTGAATAATATCAATATCTCAGTAAAGGGCTACTACAAAATTTCACACAGTTATAAAGCTTGAATAGTGGTGAGCAGAAAACAAAATATAATATGATTATCACAATTCTCAGATAGATAATTACATAATCATAAGTGTGAAAACCTTTGACCAATGTTCAAAAGGTTCAAGAGAATATGCTTATGCTTACAATGAGATGTTGATGATTTATTGATTCAGAGGGAATTAATTAAATAGGCAATCCATTACTCCATTCTCTTTAATGATTATCACTTCACAAAGCTTATAGGAATAGATTGAGACAAAATTATTCCTACCTAGTTATCTCTATAAAGTCATAAGAATATGAAGAAAAAAATATAATGAGTAATACAGGAAAAACTTACATGAAACACAAAATGTTGAAAACAGAATTCAGAATCCTTTGGTTCATATTGAGGTTCCGAAAAGGTCAAGTACATCAAATATCTAGAAATGCTTCATCAAGGGTGCAACCCATGATAACTCATGAAGAGATTTATTTATACAACAGTAGGATGAATAATATCCTAAACTGCTTTTACAAAAATATATTATTTACACAATCAAAAATAAAAATGTCTAATGATCTGGCACTACTTTAGCGTTGTGCTGTTTGATGACATCTCATTGAAAAAGTTGAAAGGAAGTTGAAGCTAGTTAATTGTTCCTTCAAAAGTTGAATTCTGTTTAGTTATCCTTAATTAAGTAAATCTCTTAATTCTTCCTAACATTTCTTATCTGGGATAGAAATGTTTGTTATCCTTTGTAGATTTCATCCATCTCGGTGTATTTAGTAAAATGGGGCTTTACCTGAAATATATGCTTGATTTCATCCGGGATGAAGAAAGAATACCTGAGTGTTTTTATTATGAGAGTTGTATCATTGATCCTCTATTTTAATATTCAAGGCCCTGCATAGTTGTCTTCTTCTCTATTCCTTGTGTAATGGTCTTCTTCTCTGAATATAGACTTTCTAACAATTTTCTTAATGAGTCCTTAGAATAAACAGACTTTGTGACTAATATAAGAGTTGTTTATCCAATGCTCAAGTCTTCGGCTGATTACTTGCAAAACACAACAATAGTTAAGAAAACATAGGTTCAGGAGGAAGGCGATTGATGGCTTTGTTTACATAGGGATGCCTGAGGAAAGAGTTGTGGTAGCATCCTAAACGTAATTGGAGGTCAAATGGCATCGCAGAGGTTCAGGGTAGTGTTGAAGGGTTTTAATGGTTTAAACTGTGAAATGGGTGAAGGCATGAAAACAAGACTTTTCGGGATTTTAAAGTGTAACGGGCAATTTTTTAATATGGCACGAATGTTTGAATAATAAGCAGTTTATCAAGTTGGCGAGGAGGCGATTTTATAGGGTCGTCGCACCGGTTATGAGGCGAAGGTGGTTTTGAGGAGGGCTCACTCGATATACTTTAGAGTGTGACACATACCCTCAGGGGGGTCGGGGATAATTGCTTTATCGGATGGGTATTGTTCGGGCATCAGGCATGGCCAATATAGATGTGGAGCGTTAGATTAGACGGGAGTTGATCTAACGACAATCAGGTGAGGGAAGTGAGCGAGTGATAAAGCATGGGCTTAGGAAGGGGCCCAGTGCTTTAAGCATTGGCGATAAGGGATTATTGAAGGTTAATGATGGGTTTAACATTAATTAGGCAGAGCTTAATGAAGTGACATGGAGCGGAGGTAAATGGGTGTTTATCGTAATAGAGGGGAATGAATGGTTATAAAAGATAAGATAGGTGGGTGTGGGTCCAGGTGATTTATTGAATAAAGGGATAGAATATCGCAAATCACATTTTCTTACGCATGATGGTTCATTCCCTTAAGAGCGATGCGATGCGATAAAATCTACGGTCATGAATCCATCGTCATCCAACAGTTGACAGCATTATCGCACATCGCAAATCGCACTTTGCTTCCACGTAATGGTTTATTGTGTTTTGAATTATGTGATGTGATAATATACTTTAGGAAATAATCATTTCAACATTTCAAAACATTTAACTTCCACCTACCCTTCTATTCCTAAAATTTTGCTCATTCTTTTAGAGTGCATTTGAACTAGTAACTTAATATTTATTTTTATAAACAATCTAACTCTATTTCTAACCTTATAGCATCCAAGGGCTCAGATTAAGCTTATGAGCTCCTTTTATTTTCTCTACATAACTATGATCTTCCAAGATTAAATTGTTTGGTCAAATTTTATTCTCTTGTCTATAAACACAAAATTCAAAGCATGGAATAACCAAGATTAAACAGTTTGATTACCATGGATTGTGACTTGAATAACAAGTGGTACACAAACATTATTATGCATAAAAGTAAATAATAGTGGCATTTAGACTTGCACACTTTCATGGTTTATTTTTGTTTTCTTTTCTGTCTAACCTAGCATTTTATTTTGCCTTTATTTTTAAGTGCATCTCTTTGATATGGACATATTTATTAAAAAAAATTCCTAACATTTTTTATTCAATATTCTTTTTGTCCATATCTCATCTTAAAATTTTGTATATACATTTATTTTTTTGCCTAATTTATTATAACTTATTAAAACCAAAAAATTCTACAACACAACATAAATTTTTATTTTGACTTGAAGTTGAAGGAAAGTAACAAGATGGTAATGTGCCACCATTTTATGTTAGTCTTAAAATTCATGATTTCATGTTGCACAATGCCATGCTGGATTCTGGTGCTTCACATAATCTCATGCCTAGAGTGATTATGGAGAAACTTGGATTAGATATAACCAGACCATATAAAGACATTTTCTCTTTTGATTCAAGTAGAGTAAGATACTTATGTTTGATCAAGGATTTATCTGTAACCCTCGCCCAAATCCCAGCAAAAAGTGTAGTCATTGATATTGTTGCAGTTGATATACCTCCTAAATATGGAATGCTCTTGTCAAGATCTTGGTGAGAAAAATTGTAGGGTACCTTGCAAATGGACATGACATATGCAACTATTCCTGTCTTTGGGAAACAAAGGAGGTTGTACATAGAAACTCTGATGAATATATAGTAAGAAAACAAGAAAAACCCAATAATTACCCACTTTTCAGACATTCAGACATGGATTCTTTCATTCTATATAATGACATATGTTTAGAGGAAGAAGTGTTAGATATGGAAAGTCAATCAAGAAAAATAGAGGAGGATAAAATAAATACTGAAACATAAGATGATAAGGATGAAGGCCTTTGGAATCTATATTTTGATGGGGTAGTCAGTAAGGAAGGAGCAGGGGTTGGTGTATGGATTTTAGATACAAACACAGGTATATCAAAGACATATTCCTACAAGTTTAATTTTTAATGTACCAACAATGTAACTGAGTATGAGGCACTTATTCTGGGGTTGCATTTACTGAAGAGATCAGGAGCTAAAATAATTTCAATCCATGGTGATGTATAACTCATCATAAATCAAATCAAAGGTGAGTATTCAGCTAAACATCATAGGTTGAGGGCATACAGAAATGTTGTCTTAGAATTCTTCTAGTGTTTTCTAGAGTATCAATTATCTTTAATTCCTAGAAGTCAAAATGTGTTTGTTGATGCATTGGGTACCTCAGCAAGTACATGTAAAATTCCTTTCCACCCAAATAAAAAGTATGAGATTAAAGTGAAACATAAACCTAATGTCCCAGATAATGTAAGCTACTGGAAAGTGTTCGACAACGAAAAACAGTCAAACAATCTTTTATAGCCAAAGGGAGAGTTTGAAAATTTTCATACTGATATACAAAACATTGTTAAAGATGATGGACAACAAAATATTTTAGATAAAACCAGTGAGAATGTTGGTATAGATGAAGAAAAACTCGAATTCTTATTGTTAAAATATAATGTAATACCAAGAGGTCTCGTACCAGTTGAAGAACTATTTGATTTCAACGATGTAGCTCAAAATCCCAGAATACAACCTATGGGAGTCGAAGTTGAGGATTATAAAATAGGAACTAAAGATAATCCAAACATTCTAAATCTTTCCAAGTATTTACCTCCAGAAGAAAAACATAAATGCATTGATTTATTGAAATAATACTCTGATGATTTTGCATGGGGATACGAAGATTTAAAGGGCTATGATACCAACATTATTCATCATACTATTCCTATAAAAGAGGACTAGAAACCTTTCAAATAGAAGCTAAGGAGAGTGAATCCCCTCTTGTTACCTTTAATTGAAAATGAGGTAAGGAAGCTTTTTGATGCCAAGATTATTATGCCCTTGAGATATTCTAAATGGATATCAAATGTAGTACGAGTGAGGAAAAACACTGGAGAAATAAGATTATGTGTGGATTTCTGAAACCTAAATAAAGTCTCTCTCAAAGATAATTACCCTTTACCGAAGATGGATCATATTCTACAGAGAGTAGTTGGTTCTAGCAAAGTTTTGTTTCTTGATGGTTTTTCGCATTACAACCAAATTTTAGTGCATCCACATGATCAAGACAAAACAACCTTCACAACACCATGGGGAACTTTCATGTATGTGAAGATGCCTTTTGTGCTTATGACTGAAGCAAATTTTTAGAGAGAAATGGGTATTTCTTTTGCAGATGAGAAGGATAGATTTATTATGATATATCTAGCTTCCATCACTATGTTTTCTAAAACTAACAAAGATCATTTATTTCATTTAAAAATAGTCTTTGAGAAATGTAGGAAATTTGTTATTTCCTTGAATCCTAAAAAAATGTATGTTTTGTCTGGAAAAAGGAAAATTGTTAGGACATATAATTTCCAAAGATGGTATCTGAATTTACCAAAGCATAATTGAAGTTATCCTGAAAATTCATCCCCCAAGAAACAAAAAATAAGTGCAGCCTTTCATTGGTAGAATTAATTTTCTAAGGAGGTTTATCCCAAATTTAGCTGAAATTTTAAGAGCTTTCACCAACATGTTGAGAAAGGACAGTGAAATAAAATGGAATATAGAAGAAAAAATACCATTCAGTGAGGTAAAATCAAGTTTGA
The DNA here is from genome assembly GCA_000404065.3 of Pinus taeda. Lineage (NCBI taxonomy): Eukaryota > Viridiplantae > Streptophyta > Pinopsida > Pinales > Pinaceae > Pinus > Pinus taeda. The sequence continues at coordinate 138,200 of APFE030871338.1, read as the reverse complement.
CTCATGCACCTATTTTAATCAGTTCTGATTTAACTAAATATTTCATTATTTTTTCCTTTGCTTCAAAACATATTATTTCAGCAGTACTAATGCATAAAAAGCAAGAAGGATATGAGAAACCCATAGCCTTTTTTAGTAGTAGGTTAAGAGATGATTCTTTAAAATATAATAGTATGGAAAAGAAATATTTTGCCTTGGTAAAAGCCTTGAAATATTTTAGAGTGTTTTGGGTCGTGGAGGCCCCGCGTAATGGTTTTGGGACTCAAAGTCCACAATTTTGGGAAAAAGTATGGGAAAGACTCCGTGAAGTGTGCAGAGCGCGAATTGTAATGAGTCAAGTCAAAGTGTTGTCCGCCCGAGAATAATGTAAAATAATAGGAAGTGAGTTGGCCTACCCATGGTCTGCAGACCATGGGAATGTATAAATAGAGCAAGACTCTATGGCTAGAACTCAGTTTTTGGAAAGTTTTGTTTTGGATCTTGATGTTATCGGTTTGTGAAGGCAATATTCTCTATGTCTGTAAGTATGAATCAAGGGTGTTGGCAGATAGATAGAGGCTCTGCAACTGTGTGTGTAGAGGCTTGGTAGAGCCCACAGCTGTGTGCGTGGACCCCTGCAACTGAGTGCGCAGGGCGGATCTAGTTGTATTGAGAGAAGATATTAATAAAGATAAGTGGAATCTGAAGTATCGCAGATCTATTGTGTTCTTTTTTATGCATCTGTTATATGGGTTTATATATTTTTATAATTGCGAGCACTGGGTTTTATTGCTAAATGTTTGCTTAAAGACTGTGATGAGAAGATCAAATATATAATAATTTCATTAATAAGAAAGTACACCCGCGTGGATCTATGTGGAAGCTTGATAGTAGTACAGAGTGGTGTGAGGCTATAGAAAGGTTCGCGACCCCTCTAGAACACATCAAGACATCCCAAGGGTGTGGAGACCTCGTTCCAGCACCCTTCCATGCTATCTCAGGTGAGACCTCAGTCCGCGCTCCACGGGCTGTTGCCGAAAGGGCTGGTAGCTGCGAGATTTGTTTTTCTAATCACTCTTCTGAACCTGGGTCAAGGCCCAATAAGCTAATAAATGGTTCCGTTGCTAGGTCCGAGATCTACCTAAGGGATGTCTGATGTTAGAATGTTGGAACCTTACAAAGAAAGAGCTTGAAGATTGGTTGGATCAGAAGCTTCACGAGTTCGTGGTACAGGAAAACAGAAATCCACAGATATTTGAGGAAATGTGGCTAGATCACTACATATACACAAAAATCCACGAGATTTTATTCACATCTTTCTCGATAGAACTGTATGAGTAGATCATGAGGCTAGTTGACAGTCAAGGAAGGTGCATACTAGATTAGTCCATCGTGTGGACTCCAAAGTTGGTGTGTAGGCTGGAAGCGTCTGAAGATAAAATCACACAGGTAGTAGATCACTGGTTCGATTGAATAATAAGAGGGTTTATAACCGAGTTCACAATAGACACAATTGTGAGTTACACTGAGGTAGAAAGGCACTTTCTCCAAGGATCGCAAGGTATGTTGAATAGTTGGATTAAAATGTTGTTATGTGAAAAATGGGTTATGCGCATCCATTGATGTCTAGGGTAACAAGGAGCAGAAGTGGCTACTGAGGGACCGAAGGATTAGAAAATAGTCCTCTAATTTCACTCTTGTGAGAAAGCGAGGAGGAGCTCGCAGGGTTCTCTCTGAGAAGCGCAGTCCGATTGATAAAGCAATGCATTCCACTAATACCACCACCATCCATGCCATCACCTACTTCACCTACATCCAACCCATCTTCACCTACCCCACCGCCGCCGCCACCAAGGGTTGGGATGGCAGGTGCGATCAAGTTGCCGATACTTCGAGACGTAGGAAATGAGGAACCAAATAAGTTATGGTTCATGGTAAATTCTATATGGGAAGCCCAAGGTGTAATAGATGAGAACATCAAAAAGCCTTCTCTGGTTAGCTTGCTGCAGGACCAAAATCAGAAACGTAGTCGATCATCGGGTTCAAGGAGATCACGATGTTTCCTGGTGAAACGTCGTGGGATCTGGATTAGAGATTGAAAAGTACAATCCACAAGGTGAACATGATGCTAATGGATGCACATTACTGTGCATGGTTTGTGGCATTGTTGACACCACATCTGATGACGGTGTTATCATAGCAAAAGATCCCAACCCAAGCTGAACCATTGGAGACAGTGATGAGGTTGCATGAAACTCCAATACATGATCTAGGGTTGGGAGTTCATCAAATCCACGCGCAACTACAAAACCTGTGCTTAGAAATGCAAAGTTTGAAGTAAGAATGGGTGCCCCGACCGGAGGTGCATATAGAAGTGGGATGCATCAAATGCAAAGGTCAAGGTAACAACAAAGACCACTGCCTTGTATTCGCGAACTACCTGTGTAGTATACCTAGGGGGGATAATACGGGGTACAAAGGGAGGTACCCAAGGGAATAATGTAATAATGGAATGGGCCATAGTAATAAATAAGGTGTTTAACCCGTATCATTTAAGGGACCACAAGTAGTTAGCAATAATGTAATAAGCCCATGGTATCAGATAGATGGTATTGAGGGAACCATGGTAATGACCCATGGTATTGTATATATGAAGCCTATATAGAGGCCAGAGACTCCACAAGCCATGTTCCTATTCATACAATATTCCTTGAAATCCCTCAATGTGGAGTCTCTAGCCTCTATATAGGCCTCATACATACAACACCATGGGTCATTACCATGGTTCCCTCAATACCATCTATCTAATACCATGGACTTTTCACATTATTGCTAATTACTTGTGGTCCCTTACATGATATGGGTTAACCACCTTATTTATTGTTATGGCCCATTCCATTATTACATTATTCCCTTGGGTACCTCCCTTTGTACCTCTTATTATCCCCCCGGGGTATACTATAGCGTGAGCCAGCGGGGTCGCCTTCCATACAACATCAAGCCCTTCACAGATGAGGTATTGTGTGACGTTGCTCCCCTTGATGTTTTTGATGTATTATAGGACAACCATACTTGTGGAAGCGACATGTTGTGTATGAATCAAGGCCCCATGTTGTTATTGTTACTTTGGGAAAAATGTTGTACAGGATACTGAAGGTAGCACCACCTACTGCCATCTCTTTGGTTACTACAAAAAAATGCAGTCAGCTCATTTCCAAAACCGGGAAATTTTTTTTCCTAATGATACTCCCTCAAGGAAAGAAGAAGATGGTGGCCATGACCTCCATACAGGTACCCTCCGCATGAAAACTACAGATGGAAAAGGTCATGGAGGAGTATGAGGACATCTTCACCTCCCTCGTAGGGGTTCCTTTGCACTGTTAGGTCAATCACTCCATCAATCTGACCCCAGGTGCATCGCTGCCCAATGGACCAATCTATCAGTGCTCTGTTCTAGAGAACGATGAATTCAAGAGGCACATTCAAGAGTTTTTGCAGAAAGGTCACATTCCTCCGATTTCATTGTCCTGCGGGAGCCCGATCGTGTTGGTACAGAAGAAGGATGGGACTTGGAGACTCTGTATTGACTTTCGGGCACTGAACAAGATCATTGTCTATAATAGGTATCTGATCCCACAGATTGATGACCACTTGGACCAACTAAAGGGGGGAAAATATTTCAGGAAGATCGATTTGAAGTTATGATATCGCCAAGTACCAATCAAACCCTCCGATGTGTGGAATACTGCCTTCAAAGCCAAGGAGGGCCTTTTCGAATGGTTGGTTATGCCTTTCGAATTGACGAATTCTCCTCCAACCTTCATGATTTTAATGGATGACATCTTGTGGCCATTCACCAACTCATTTGTAGTGGTATACTTGGATGATATCCTGATCTTTAGCCAAAGTTGGGAACAACACCTCCACCACATATGACAAGTTCTCCAAACACTGCGGCAACACAAGTTATGTGCCAATTTCGAGAAATGCACTTTTGGCATCACCCGCGTTCAGTATCTAGGATACATTATTGATGAACAAGGGGTGCATGTGGATCCATCCAAGATCCAACTCATTCAGGATTTCCCATCTCCAACCACTCTGACAGAGCTCTGCGGCTTTCTAGGTCATGCCAACTTCTATTGTAGGTTCATGTTGGGATTTTCTCATATCACTTGGCCCTTGAGTCACATCACTAAGGGAGGATTGAAAGCAAAATTATTTTGGTCTGAATCTAAATAGAAGGCATTCACTGGTTTGAAAGATCGCCTCTACTCGGCACTAGTGCTCGCATTATTAGACTTGCAACAACCATTTGAGGTTGAGACAGATGCCTCTAACTATGTTACTAGGGCAATCCTTACTCAACACAGGCATCCAGTGGCATATCATAGTGAGACACTTTCAGACACAGTCTGGAAGTATCCCACTCATGACAAAGAGATGTATTTCATTATGCATGCCTACTGACAATGGAAGCATTACATTTTGGGGAAGGAAACGGTCATCCACACAGAGCACTGACCCCTGCAGTTCATATAGATGCAAGGGAAATTGCAAATTGATCGCCACAGAAGTGGTCCACATACCTGCAACAGTTCCATTTGAATATCAAGTATAAGAAGGGCAGCACCAATAATGTTGCATATTTCCTAATTCAACCTCTGATCATGGCGTTAACCACCGTGCTCAACTCTTGTGGGCACGAGACTTCTAATTGGCCACTTCTCTACAAAAGCAACCCAGAATTTGGCCACACATACCAGAAACTCTTGGAGGGTCAGCATGTTCCATATTTTCACCTCCAAGATGCCCTGTTATGCCACCTAGGTCACCTTTGTGTTCCTTCAATCGAGTGTGCCAAGATGATTTGGGAACCACACTACAGTCAAGCTGTTGGGCATTTTGGGGTAGAGAAAATGGTGGCAGTACTGCAGAAGTATTTTTATTGGCTGAATCTTCAATAGGATGTTGGGAAGTACATCAGATCATGCACTGTCTGCATCGTTGCCAAACCAACAATCAAGAAGCAAGGCCTCTATACCCCGCTGCCTACCCCTAATCAACCTTGGGAATCCATCTCCATGGATTACATGTCTGGCCTTCCTTCTACTAAGCATGGAAACAACTTTGTTTCTGTAGCCGTCGACAGGTTCTCGAAGATGACCATTATGGCGGCCTGCAATAAGAATATCACAGCAGAAGCCACTGCTAAACTCCTCTTTGAATGAGTGTGGGTACACTTTGGGATCCCGTAGTCTATCATCTCAGATCAGGACAGTAGGTTCCTCAGTACATTTTGGTCTAGTCTATGGTCGATTCTAAACACCAAACTCACTAAGTCCATAGCCTTCCATCCTCAAATTGATGGCCAGATAGAGGTTGTCAACAAGATGATCATACACATTCTGCGCATGTACAACTCAAAGCATCCACGTACATGGGATGAGAACCTTCCCTATGTTCAGTATAGCTACAACCGAGCTCTCCACAACTGGAATGGCCACGGCCCTTTTTAGGTGGGCTTGGGATTCCAACCACTATTTCCCATTGATGTGGCCATGCCATTTGCATCTACTCATGAAAATTCGGCTCGTGTCCATTCCGAAACAGATAAGGAAAATAGCTTCATTGAGCACATCCAAAATATTCACTAGTAGGTCCATAGAATTCTAGAGAAATAAAATGCCAAGTACAAGCAACGACATGATCAACATCGGGTGCCACACAAGTTTCGGGTAGGCAACAAAGTCTGGTTGCATTTGCAAAAGGAACGTCTTACCGAAGCCTATCGAAAACTCGGACCACTCTGATATGGTCCTTACACCATTACCAAGGTTGTGGGAGACAATGCATTTGAGCTCAACATTCCCCCATTCCTTGGCCTACACCCAGTGTTCAATGTGGACTACATTCGGCCATACTTTCCACCATTACTAGACACATCTGACATTGCAGAATAGCTCACACCCATAGAGTTAAATCCATGTTGGATGGAACAAGCTGAAACTGATTGGATCATGGACATACAAATCAAGCACACTCACTAGCAAAATATCCAACTATATCGAGTTGTCAAAGCATGCCAACTCCTTCACCAGGGCAAGTGGCTCACTAGGGACCAAGTTCAGCAGAAGTTTCCTCATCTCATGGAGGAACTCAACACAATGGGGACCATTGCTTCCTAAGGGGAGAGGAATGATCCAGATGGATTTGGTGGCCACCTGCCAAGTCCACTTAGACCGCCACCATTGTTTCTTTCAGCTTTTTAATTTCCTTAATTGTAGCACAGTTTACTGTTTTTAGTAGTTTTTCGGGTGTTGAACTTCTAGAGCCGTTTTGAGGCCCTAAACGACGTTTTTTTTGGAAAATTGAGAGCAACATGAGTCAATGGACCAATTTTTCTCTTCCCAAAGTTGTAGTTCTTAGATATATTTTTCTAACGAGATTTTGTGCGTGTGAAATGGAGATCGTATGCCAAAGTTACGACCCCGAGAAGTTGATGTACCAATTTACCCAAACAAGACCCACAGTTTGGCGTTCTTCTTCTAGAATTAGTTTTTTGGATGTTTAGGATTTTCCATTGTTTCTCAACAATAAATAGGCCTTCGAGCTTCATTGTAACACAGTGTCGAGGCATGTAGCCACCACATCTCTTCTCAGAGATAAGCTACCATCGCCCTAGCTAGTTTATTTCCATTTTTGTTTGTAAGCATATTTCAGTATTTTACAGTAATGAAATGAAGTATTATTTTTGCTGCATCTCTATATGTATAGTTATATCTATAATTTGTTGCATTCTTGTTTAAATCTGGATCATTACCCTGCGCTTTATATTGCCCTTAAACAATTATTTGCTCAAATCTACTTAAGTGTTTGATAACTTTAATAGAAAGCATTATAATCTTCGCGAAATTAGTTAACATTAATTGCGTTCATATAACAATGCAGATCAAGTAAAGTTGTGCATCAATACATTATTATTTCATAAACCCATTATTCATCCCATCATAAAGCACATACATACATAACAAAAGTTAGTAGATAAAACACAGGAATTTCTGCAACAATATTCTTTACTCATATTCAGTTAAGCTTACAGACTCAAGGCTTTCCTGCACACTCAGCTATAGGTGTCCACGTACTTAGCTACGGACACTACTCCAAGCCTCTGCACACTCAACTGCAGAGCCTTTCCCTCCTCTAAGAATTCTACTTTTGCACTAGAATTCTTCACTTGTACCCATAGACAACTTCCTTTTCTTCTTGCCTTAGACATCCCTAAGACACACCTATTTATGCAATCCCATGGTCCATGAACCATGGGTAGATCTTCAAAATTCGACTCAAGTTACATAAAAGAAGGGCAAAACCCTCTTTGACTCTTAACTAGCTACACACTCCGCGACCACGATTTGTGGAGACTTTACATCAAAACTTGGGATTTTGCCCCAAAACTGACTCAAGGGACCCCATCCCAACAGTAACAAATGAAACCACCTCCTGATAGGTGAAGCGACACAACTGGATTATCTGATAAAAAGGGGTAGCTAGTTATCACTTCTTAGCTCTTACTTGCATATCAAGAAAAACAACAAATTGAGGATCCAATTTAGGGGGGCTCTAGTAGAAAAAAGATAGCAAGAAGAGAGCAGAAGGGCATGTGAGACACTCAAAAATTGGTAGTGGTTGACCTTGGTTGGGTCATTTTCCCATGTTTTTTTATACTTTTCCATTGAACTAATAGCCTTCTCTTTATGACCCTAGGTGATAATATGTGTAGTTGTGTTTGTAACCTTTGAGTTGTGTCTAAGTTTATAAAACCTATGTGAATATTAGCAAGTGGGTGGACCATTAAGTGCTGATTTTTGAGCTGGTGAAACACTGGAATAGTGGATGCCATCTCCTAAAATCATGTTCAACCCATTGGTGTGAACCCTTTGCTTATACAAGAATTTCCCTTCTATACCATGGATCTAGCTCGGGGCTAGTCAGTTGCAATAAATGTTACAGTGTAGTTTGCCTACCATGGGGTGGAGAGTGGGATTTCCTCCTTTAGTTTCCATCTAAATCAATATACACAAATAAGTATTCTTTGTTATGCATGTTAAACTATAGGTTATAGTATGTGTTATTGTGTTTAAGATCAATGATTAACCTATGTAAGAATTTTTTATTCATTATTTAATCATGGTTGACCAGTTAACTTGTATATCTATGGTGATTATGGGTTTGAGTTAAGTGGATGCAATCTTATTAATTATTTGTAGGTTTTCTTATATGTCCCTGACTGGTGATCTAATATCATTTAAGAATAACGATGATTTCATAAGTTTCATATATATATCTATATATATAGATATAGATATAGATATAT
>APFE030871338.1:76263-127951 GCA_000404065.3 Pinus taeda | reverse complement strand
CATGCTTGGGAAACTCACTACCATAACCATAATGGTAGATTATCTCATTAGGAGTTCAATTTATGTGTTGAGTGCATATAATAGCTCTACCTCAAGAAAGTTACGAAACTTTCTGTATGATCATGGTAAATGCTTTACTTAGATTCTTGCATGATCATGAAATTGTTTACATGAATATGCATGGTTGTTTGATATGCTTTATCTAACCTATTATGGTATGTGATTTCTATAATCTAACAATTAGTGAATATCATGGTTCATTGTCTGGTTGAAGGATGTAGACTCCCTCTTGAAAGGAGAAGGTAATCAGTTTTTATGTAATGCTTGAAGGATTCATCTTTAGTTAAGTGGAACTATCTCATAGTTTTATTCAGCATCTGATTAATCAGTAGGGCTGATAGTATTTTCTCAAGAAAATCCTTGTGATCGTGTATGGTGTTGTTATATTTGAGTTTACAGAATGGATATATTTATGGAATTCACAATGGCTAAGTATAATGAGTAGAATGTTTGGTGGTTGAATAAGGGTGTTATCTCTATAAATGGGTGTTTTGAGTAATTCCTTTCTTCTAGGAGAACCTTGGAAAATTCCCTTGAAGTATTCAAAACTTATAAGTTTAATTGTTGTAGAAGTTAGATTTCATATATGGGGTTGTATGAGTTTTGGAAAACCTTATATCTAAGGCTAGATGAATTTTGGCAAACCGTGTATCCAAGGTTGGATGGGTTTTTGTGGTTCTACACTTAGGCACACATGGACCTACAAAAGAGCAAAATATTTAAAGGTCTTGTGGACGTATGTGGGATTCTAAGAATTTGTTTAGCTTGTGTGTGTGGATACATGGGAATACACCATATCTGAAAGAATCCAAATAACATCTGGAGGAAATGATTAAAGAGCTATATCAAGGGTGGGGCTCAAAGGAAGAAAGAAGGATGTGCTCATAAGTCAGATTTCTTATGAGAATCCGATCAAGGGAACACCTAGAGTTTTATGGGTGTCAGGCCCGAATTCAAATGAATCTGGATTTTGGTAAATAGAGTAGCGTATCTAGGATGGGCCCAATGTGATTGGATATCTATGCAAAGGTTGAATCAACTTAGATGGAGGATGTATCCAGAATATGATAAATTTGAGGGTGAAGGCATGCTAAAAATTCAAAGAACCCCTGATGTGGGTAAAGGTCGGATATTTTTGAATGCACAAAAGGACTTGGGGTCTGCGAGGTATACCAAGGTGTAAAATCTGGTGCTCTTGGATTTTCCCCAGAATTGGATAGAATGTGAAATTGATGATTTGCATGAAGGGGTCGAACCTTGTGGGAATACAAAATTAGGATGACATAGCAAGCACCAAGGAGGCTTGGTAAGTATATGTGAATGCCAAGTAGATGTTGTGGGTGATTTGACATCATTCAAGGTGACGTGGGTCACACCTGGGTACCACATGGAAGAACCTTGATGATGTGGAGTCATTCCTTATAAATGTGGTAGTACTAACACATGGTAGGTCAAATGTTGTCATGACATAGAATCTATGATGGTAAATATAACTATATGCATGCTTGTGGGCCTCGTGACATGTCATGCAAAGGGAGAAATATGGGATTCGAGAAATTTGGGGTGTGAGGAATATTACACTATGACAAAAGTTGTCTACCCCATATATTCATTCAAGACTAGATACAAAGGGGAAAATACAAAGGGACCAAGCCCTATGGGACACATTAGTTTGTTCCAGGGTGGCATGTGCTAAGGGTACATAGTGGGTCTGCATGGATGCCATGTAGTGGTCGTTGTTGACATGGAAATATACAATTGGCCTGAATTTAAATGGGCATAACTTTCAATTTGAGGGTTGTATTGAGATAAAATTTATATCATCAAAAACATCTCTAATTAGCCCTGGTATTACTATTGCAACAAGAGTGTTGCAACTCCCAAGGCTACCAACTTTAATTATCGACCTGAGGTTCATACAAACTTAAGAGGTGGTAGTGCTATAGGTATAGTAGGCTAAGCTCTACTCAAGTCACTATGTGGTAATGGACCAAACCAAGTTATATAGAGACCACTCTATCAACTGAATTTATATTTTCAAGAAAAATATATTACATTAAAGGAAGGTTTTAATCTACTTGCAAAAATGGAAATGTTAATCTATATTCACAAATGAAAATTTTACTTTAATTTGCAGAAATGTAAATGTTAACCTACTTTCTCAAATGTACATGCTAACCTACTTGCCAAAATGTAACTGATACTCTACTTGTAGAATGTAGAAATTAATCTATTTCAAAAATGTAAATGTTTCATTAAAAGGAAACCTAGTCCATGCACAAAAAATAACAATGCTTGAAATAGAAGCCTTGGCTTAAGAAGCATAAAACAGAGAAATCAATTCTAATCTACTTTGCATAAATTAAATATCATGAAATAAAACTTTAATTATTTCATTCAAGAGATATTACATCCTAGAAACATATTTCATTAAGTGCCTCATAAAGTAATCATGAAAAGCATCACTATGTTATTCAATTCATGAACCTATCTACTAATGATTGTCAAAAATTGTTGTAGTGATAGAAAAGTAAGTCATAAGTGGTCTCTAGTCTTCCTTAATCATGGTTTTACATCATAGGAGACATTATTTAGGGCTAGGAGGAAAAAAATCAAACTTTAAGGACAATTCTGGACAAGTTTGGAGGGCTTCTACATGGTGCTACAAGATGTTACAGGATTGCTACAAGATTGCCCTATTTTTCTATAGGATTGAATTTGTGAGAATTTTTGGGACCAAGAAGGTGTTCTAAAGGTGGGAGACGGTAATGGAAGGTAGAAGAAGGTTTCATGAGGCCCTTTCCAAGCTTAGTACCATTCAGGGGCACATCTTGCGCAAGGAACAGTACACACGGTGGACTTCAACAAACCAGAAATGTACTCTCAGTGAACAGTGTTTTGAAGGAGTTGTTGAGGTAGAAGTAAATCATTTGGAGTTAGGGGAGAATTTTAAATTATAGTGCTAACCCTGGAAATCAATAGTACCTGCACAGCAAAAAAGTTATTAAATCTTTCCAAACAACTAGAGCATGTTAACAATGCAAATTGTAGAAATTTGAAATGATAAAGAAAGGATGAGCTTAATTTTATTTGAGATATGAATACTACATTAAAAGGAAACCTATCTTTTATTTTTCATGAGACGTACATCCACAAGAGATTATGCTTCCTATGCTTAAAGAAAATTGTTAAACCAATCACTAATTTGTATAAGACAGAGATGCAAAAAGAAGACTAGTCTGAGATCTAAAGACTGCAAAAGAAAGTAACTATATATTTTTGGATCACCAACACAATGTCCCTAACCACATTTCCCACAAGATAGGTGATTGATATACCTACACAAGCAATTTTTCATAAACAGATCTTGTTAGGAAGGAAACAAAATATTTTTCAAAAATGAAACGCAATAAATAAAATACACATGAGAGAGACTAGAGCCTACGGGTTGGGCCCTAACCCAAGGGGACTCAGACCTCTAAATAAAACTCATAATGAAGATAATACAAGACTTCTCATTCACATAGAATATTTCTCAAGTACATGATAAAAGGAATGAAAATGATAAGTTCGAGCTCCTATCTCTTAGTAGTCTTTATATTCTCCAAAAATTTGAATCGTATTGAGCCCTTTGGATTCCTTACTTATACAAAAATGACTGAGGGGAAACCTCCTTGGAAAGAGGGTTTATTCCCTCCAAAATACCTAAAAAGGTGGATCTAGCTCCCTGATATTCTTGTAGTCCTTGAATTCATCACTTGTTAGTAGATCCTCGAACTATGGGTGAGTGAACATAGGGAGAAAGTTGACTTGTAGGTGAGTAAATGTAGGGGAAAAGCTTCCTATATCTTCTCCAACTATATCCAATATATATTTGCATAGTAAATGCACTCTTTTCTTGCACATTAATCATGTTAGGCCACAAGATATAAACATCCTTTATTTTCCTAATAAACACATTATAGTCAAAAAGATGTTATCAAATCGAGGAAAGAGGTAATTGTGTGTTGAAGGATGGGAAAATGGGCCTTATTATATACCTATTAATGAGGCCCAGCATGCTTGACGTGTAGAAAATCTGTTAGTATATTAACCCGATAATGAAATATATATCAAAGCATAATACTATGACCTACTTCTACTATCAATTTGCGGAATCTTAAAGATCAAGCTGAACAATATAACGAGAAGAAGAAGAATCAATGGCACAATACACATGAAAATAATTTTGGGGAAAGCCTCAACTAAAAACTCCACACTATTGTATTATCATACATGGTGGAAAAACATAGGAATTATACAAAGCTTTAGCTCTCACAGCTAGCTAGCTCTCAATATAATCCTCACAGATGCTCACAGGCAATCTTGGCTTCTCTCCAGCCTTCCTCTCTACCCTCCAAACTCCTATTTCGTTGTGATGTTCCTTGTGGATGATCTCCTATTACCAAGTGGATGATCTTCCTTCAAAGTTGCGCAGTCCTCAAGGATTATTCCTTGACTGCATGCATGAGTTTTAGTTATAAGAAAACACATGCAACTGATAGTACACTATGCTTGAACATTAATCTCGACTGGGTCTTTCTCAAAATAGACATGCATGAGTTTCTGATGGGGGAATATTCATTTAACTTGAGTAGCACTAGTTGAGTGCATGCATGCATCAACTGACTGTTAACTCTCTATTAGTTACTCAAACAATTTAGAACTAATTTAACTGGACTTAACTCAGTAAACTGAGTTAACTAATTACAACTCAAATATAACTCAATCTTATCTCCTTAATTTAAGGGATAATTCTTGCATGACTTCAGAAAGACTTCTAACTTGAATTTCTCCAACTAATTAATTTAAAATAAATTAATTAATTATTTCCAAGTAGTTCTTAAGACTAAATTTGATTTTAATTCACAATGTAATTCAAGGAAAAATTAAATTGGAATATTCTTGTTGCCATATTTCAACACTCCCTCTCAACAAGAAAGGGATTATCTGCCACCCCGATCCTGTCTATATGGAACTCGAATTTACACTTTGATAATGCCTTTTTCAAAATGTCAACATCTTGCTCCTTTGTCGAAATATACTGAAACAACATGATCGTCCTCGTTACACGATCTCTGAAATGATGATACTAGATGTCAATGTGCTTGGACCTATCATGAAATACTGGATTCTTAGAGAGTTTGATACAAATCTGGTTATCACAATGGATCATAGTTAGATCCATCCTCTGATCAAACAAACCAACTAGGATTTTCTGCATCCAGAAGGCCTCACATGCTTCATGACTTGTAGCCATGTATTCTTTCTCTACCAAGCTGAGTGCAACCGACCTTTGTTTCCTACTTTACAACGAAACTGCCACTGACCTAAGGTTGAAAATCCCTCCTGATGTGCTCTTCCGATCTGATGGACCCCCTACCCAATCTGCATCAGTGGAGCCCTACAGCTTCACTCCCTCTGTCCTTTTGTACCATAATCCATACTGATATGTGCCTCTGATGTATCTCAATACATGCTTTGCCACCTTCCAAAACATCTTGGTAGGCTGAATCATCGCTTGACTCGGCTAGTTCACCACATAGCACAAATTTGTTCGTGTGTTCACTAAGTACATCAATGAACCCACAAGCTTCCTGTACATAGTAGCCTCTACCACTTCTCTTGAATTTTCACCTCATTCCTCTAGTTATCTGCTAGAGGAGTTTGCATGGGCTTGCACTTCTCCATGTGGAATCTCCTGAGTATCTCGTTGGCATACTTGCCCTAAGACACAAAAAACTCCCCATCCTTCTGCCACACATCCATGCCAAGGAAGTAATGCATGAGACCCATGTCTTTCATCTCAATTCTCTTGCAAGGTCCTCCTTGCAAGACACAATCAACTGATCATCACCAATCAATATGAGATCATCAACATAAAGTACAATGATCAACAACTTACCTTTCACCATGATGTGGTACAGGTTTGCACCCGCTTCACTCTTTGTGAAGCCCAATTTGGTGAAGTAGTTTCATATCCTAGTGTACCAAGCATGAGGTGCTTGCTTCAACCCATACAATGCTCTCTTGAGTCGTCACACACGTGACTCATGATCGAAGGTCTCGAAACCTTTTGGTTGCTCTATGTACACCTCTTCCTCAATCTGGCCATTGAGGAATGCAGTCTTCACATCCATCTGATGGATATTCCAACCCATCTATGCTAATAGTGCCAACATAGATCTGATAGATGAGTACCTTGCGACAGGAGCAAAAGTCTCATCATAGTCAATCCCCTCGACTTGTGAAAAGCCACAGGCAACAAATCTTGCCTTATGCTTCTCCACACTACCATCAGCAGCTTGCTTTACCTTGTAAAGCCAATGGGAACTCACAACTAACTTATTCTCTGGTCTCGAAACCACGTCCCAAACACTGTTACAAACTACAGAGTCATACTCCTCCACCATAGCATCAACCCAAATCGACTATTGCACTGCTTCCTCAAAGGAAGATGGCTCGGTCTCAACACATTCCCCAGCAAGGGCCATGGATCAAGTGTACCTCTCAAGTGACCTCCTCTATCTACGCTGAGAATATGGTGCTCCCACATTCTCTCTCGCATCCTCCAAAAATCTGTCAGCTTCTCTTGTGTGCTTCCATCCATCTCTGGAAGACTCTGATTGAGTGGATGTCTCCACTCCTGGAACCTCTTCATGTAGCTACTCCGCATTAGTTTGGGGCTCCTCCTTCTTAGGAACCAATAGTTCCTCCACATCCTATAGTTGGAGCTCCCTATCAAGGGAAAATCGCATGGCCTTATACTCATCAAACTTGAGATCTCTGTGAACCACTGTCCTTCGACTAGTAGGACAGTACACCTGATAGTTTTGAGGTGTATCAGTGCACCCCACAAGTATCCCCTACTCTGTTGCCATCTCAAGCTATTTTCATGCATCCTTTGTCACATGGAAATATAGTGATAAGCCAAATATCTTGAAGTGACCCACATCTTGTCTCTTATTGTAGAAAGCTTCCTCCAGTGTCTTCATCCCAAGTATGCGATGTGAGATTCTATTCTGCAAATAGACTACTGTGTTGCATGCCTCAGCCCACAAGTGAAGTGGTAGGCCTTGGTCATGCAACATTGCCTGTGCTGCTGCCCCTACAATAGTTATTTTCTTCCTCTCAGCCACCCCATTCTACTGTAGGTTATGAGGTGTCATCAACTCTTGTTTAATTCCTTCCACTACACAGATTTCCTTAAACTCTTGAGAGACATATTCTCCATTGTTTTCGCTTCTCAAGGCCTTGATATTCTTTCCTAACTATTTCTTGACCAAAGCTTTGAACTCACAAAACTTTGTGAAGGTTTGTTCATTCCTCTCCATGAAATAAATCTAGCCTTTACGATAATAGTCATCAATGAAAATCAAATAATACCTTTGCTTCGCTATGGATGTCATTGAGAATGGTCCACACAAGTCAGTATGAACTCGCTCTAAGATAACCTCTACTCGACTGTGTCGATCATGAAAGGAAGATTTGGTGTACTTTCCCAAGGTACAACCTTTGCATGTGTCAACTTGCTCAAGTTTACCTTTGGGAAGTCATGTAGATATCTTCTGCCTTATCTTCAAAGCCTAATGATGCAAATGGCCCAACCGCTTGTGCCACGACTCGCCAATGTCTTGGCGTTGCACCAATTCTACTTTCGAACTCAATGTTGCACAATCATCTACCTCTAGTTTATAAATATTCTTCACCTGAATCCCTATCCTCTTGGTCTGACCCATGGCTATGCATCTTAGGAATGCCTTTCTTTTAATGAATACAACATCGTAGCCTTTGTCCTCCAACATCGCGACCAATACCAAGTTCTTCTTTAGTCCAGGCACATACATCACATCTGTTAAGGTGAGAGGAGCTCCATGCTCCCTTTGAAAAGCAACTGTGCCCACTCCTAAAACACTATATCTTTCGTCATCACCTATTTTTATGCGCATCTTGAGGTCTTTCTCCTCCAAGGCACTGAATAAATTTTTATCATCAGTCATGTGGAATGAGGCTCCACTATCAAGATACCGGACACAACCCATCATCAATGATACCATGCATGTGATGAGGGTAAATTCAATTTTGAGAGGATAATGCCTCACCTTCTGATCCTTCCAAGGATCCCTTCTTAGACTTCTTCGATGGGCAATTAGTCACATAATGTCCCATCTTGTGACAATTAAATCATCTTACTTTAGATATGTCACCCTTCTTCCCTCCATGAGAAGAATTCAATTTGAAATGGGATGCCTTCCCCTTCCCTTTCCTTGCCTTACTTTCTAAGGCCAGATTTTCTTCATCATAATTCTTGGATGAAGAACCATCTCGTGTGCTCCTCTTGATCTCCTCTTGATAAGATCCGACCACAGTTGTTCCCAATTTGGCAGTTTCTCCCTTCCATTCACAGAGCCCTGATAGCTATTCCAACTCTTTAGAAGGCCAAGGAGAGCGAGGCTCACCATATCATCATCAACAGTAGTTATTCCCACACTGCCAAGCTCATCTTTGTAGGTGGTGAGCTTGTTTAGATATGTGGGAATAGTATCGCCCTTCTCCATCTTGATTCTTAGAAGCTTATCCTTGAGTGCCAATTTCCCCTAGTTGCTACTGTTCTGGTAAAGGTCCTTCAATGTCTTCCACATTGAAAATGGAGTATCCTTCCCATGGAGACTCAAGACAATATGGTCTGAAACTCCCTCAAGGATGATCCATCTCGTCTTCGCCACACACTTCTTCCAATCAGCCAACTCTTGTGCATTAGTTAAAGTTGGCTTTGGGATCTCTTGATCAATGAATTCTCTCAAGCCATTGTCTTCTAATACAGCCTCCATTCTATCTTTACATGCTATGTAATTCGAGCTACCTGCCAAGGCATACTCAAGTCTCAAGCCAGAGAACACCATTGGCCAACCTAGAAGTATGATGTGAATTCAATTTGCACCTGCAACCCCGAACTTCAAACTTCAAATTCTCTTCTTAGTATATTGTTAACACCTCTGATACCATGTAGAACATCTACTGGTAGGTTAACCTAATAATGTAATATATATCAAAGCATAATACTATAACCTACTTCTACTATCAATTTGTGGAAACTTAAAGATCGAGCTGAATAATATAATGAGAAGAAGAAGAATCAATGGCACAATACACATGAAAATACTTTTGGGGAAAGCCTTAGCTAAAAACCCCACACTATTGTATTATCATACATGGTGGAAGTACATAGGAATTATACAAAGCCTTAGCTCTCACAGCTAGCCAGCTCTCAGTACAATCGTCATAGATGCTCATAGGCAATCTTGGCTTCTCTCCAGCCTTTCTCTCTACCCTCCAAGCTCCTATTTCCTTGCGTTGTTCCTTGTGGATGATCTCCTATTACCAAGTGGATGATCTTCCTTCAAAATTGCACAATCCTCAAGGATTATTCCTTGACTGCATGCATGAGTTTTCTTTATAAGAAAACAAATGCAACTAATAGTGCACTTTCCTTGAACATTAATCTCAACCGAGTCTTTCTCAAAATAGGCATGCATGAGTTTCTGATGAGGGAATCTTCAGTTAACTGGAGTAGCACTAGTTGAGTGCATGCATGCATCAACTGATTGTTAACTCTCTATTAATTCCTCAAATAGTTTGGAACTAATTTAACTAGACTTAACTCAATAAACTAAGTTAACTAATTAAAACTCAAATATAACTCAACCTTATCTCCTTAATTTAAGGGATAACTCTTGCATGACTTCAAAAAGACTTCTAAATTGAATCTCTCCAACTAATTAATTTAAAATAAATTAAATAATTATTTCCAAGTAGTTGTTAAGACTAAATTCGATTTTAATTCAAAATTAATTCAAGGAAAAAATTAAATTGGAATATTCTTGTTGCCATATTTCAACACGACGAGCTAAATGAGATGGTTGTATTTATTTTGGATTTTTCCAAATTTGGAAAAAGATAAATTTGTGTAACCCTATCTTCACCATAAACCATGAGTGTCAAGTTAATTATAAAGTAACACCTTCCACAACCTGTGGAAGTATAAGGGGGTGGAAGAGAGTCTTACAAAGTGGTATTAGAGCATGGTTCAACACCAAACCTAGTTGGGCTCAAGTATAGGAAAGAATTTAAGTTTTAAATCTAATTTATATGCATGAATGTGTACTAATGTGAAATTATTTTGTTGCATATATGAATACACTAATGTTACTTAAAGATTGATTTGAGTTTTCTACAATAAGATAAACATGTAATACGCTAACTAGAATTCCCTAAAGCAACACAATAGAATTGCAAAAGCTTATGACCGAGTGATTTAGCCATAACTATTAGGGGGAATCTCTTAACTTATCTAATACTAGTTTAATACTTTTGTTTAATGTTTTATGTTTATGAATAATAGCATAGGCATGATAAAAATGCAAGAAATGAAATAGTTGGAAGATGCATGTCTAATGAATAGATATTAAAAATGATATGCTATATGCATGAAAATATGTTAGGTGCATATCATATTTAATGCATGCATAAAGACTTTGAGTAGTTTGTTGTCATTATTTGGTTCAGATGACTAATAGTGGTTAATGGTGAACATATGACCATGAACATGTTAACAACACAATTACAAAGACAATGGAAGTGTTGCATGTAGTCTTGTGGAATCAAATATGTGGAAGATAAGGTGTTGATGAGAGAATGGTACATGTGACACCTATGCATGTTCATATGCATGTTGTGGTAGAGTAAACTTCTAGTTGGGTTACCTTCTGGAAGGTTGGAGCCCTGGAAAGAGGAGTGCAGGACCAACTATTTGTGTGTGGGTCCTATATATTGCCTAGATCCCTGAAGGAAGATGAAACTCCTATAAACCATAGGGCTTTGAGAAATCCTTGGCCAAACCCAATTGGATACCCTGGAAGGATAATGGCATAGCTTGAGGGACTATTGTGATCAGCGAAGGGGGTGCACTGTCTTGGGTTGAGTGGGTCAATTTGGGGATGTAAGGCTATTGATTAGAGGTTGTCGCAGAGAAAAGGGGCCTATAGCTAAGAGAAAATAAGAGGTTTTCTACCAGTCAATGATTTTATCTAAATATGGGTTCTAAAAATTATTAATTATGACCCTTGTATTTTGTTCACACTTAAAGAATTGTTTTAATGCATGATTAAGTGCATGATATGAGTATATCCTTATGATGTTAGAATTATGGCCAATGTGTTGTCATTGATGGAAACCTACCTGATAAAGATATTGACATGATGTTTATGCAGCTGCTATAGATGTGATGAACAAAGAAATGACAGTTATGTTGGCATTATGACTAATGTGTTGTCCTTGATGGCAGCCTACTTGATAAAGATGTCAAAATGATGGTTATGTAGATGCTACAAGTGACATGGACGAAGGAATATCAGTTCAGAGATGGAAATATGATAAAGGTGAAGTTTAGGAAAGTATACGCGAGTCCTGTGAAGATAAGTTGCGTACATATGCAATTATGATGAAGAGAATTCAGGTATAATTTCTGCACTATGGTATTATGAATACCAAGGGTCTTTACCATGTTATTGGCCCCTAATAATTAGCATGACAACAGATATTTGATCCCGTCAAATAATACCATTGGAATTACTAAGGGATTGGCCTAAGGTATTGGTTAAGGCCAAAGCTATATAAGGAGATGGAGATCAAAGTGTTAGGATGTGCATGTGATGGATTATTTATGAATAAATTGATATAAAATAGGTGTGCACCAAGGAGCATGGATATAGATCAGATCTAATAGATCTAAAATGACCACATATTGAATAATTTGTTTATGTTTTGATATATCTGTGATGACAATATTATGATGTGTGTCTGTAATACTTTGCATGTCGATATTTGGGTATGACAGATGTTGTGTTGCAGCAAAGGTACATTTCAGTGGTTACAAATCTGTACATGGGTTTTCCATTGAGAACTCATGTACATACATGGATCTGCTTCTTGGTAGTCGTGTATATATTATGCAATATAAACAGATCTATATGCAAGAGTGGTAAATCATAAGCGCGTACATACGTTGATATGATTTATAAGAGTTGCATACATCTTCTAGGGTTTTGCAGTATGAGCTCTTAATGATGTCTGATCATTTTTGTTATGTTAATTCTTGTTGTATGTTGATGAAGTCTCTCTTATGATAATATGTGCTTAAAAGTGTTGGCTCGGTTGACTTGTTTATGGAATGATATGTTGACTAGGGATGATGCTACTCTGTGATTATCTATATTTGGTTCAGTGATTTGTGATGGGTTCAACATGTCTTTCAATGATTGGTTCATTCTAACAGTGATTCATATTCAGGTATTAGTGTGTTGAGATCTATACGTAGGTATTCTTCAGGAGGAGAGCGTACATACGCATGTATGATTAAGAATAATAGTGTATACAATCTAATTTATGGTTGATCTGGGTTTTCAGTAGCAATAGTTGGTTTTGGCGATGGGTAATAGTGCTTGGCTTGGTATATTTATGAATTTATATTTTAGATTCTGATGCTTTGTATCTATTATGGATTGGTTTGATTCAGTTGTAATAAATGGTAGATTTTTAGTGATTTTATTTGATGCAGTGATTGATTTCGGTATTGTCATTTGGTATTGGGCTAAAATGATGGTAGTGGGTCGAGACTGGAAATATGATGAAAAGTGTCCTACAAGTTTGATGTTGTGAGTCAGGTGAATCTAGTATGAAATATTATGAAATGTGGTCCACATAGGTGTTGAGGGTTGGAGACTTCAGTGAAGAATTTGAAGCTTCCATCCAGTGGTAGCTGGTAAATATGATTAGAGGGTTGGAGCTCCCTTTCGGGGGTGTCGATAAATGAGATCAGGGGGTTGGAGCTCCCTTCTAGTGGGTGTTGGAGAACAAGAGAAGTTTGTAGCCTTCTATAGGTTGGTTCTTGCATACTGGCATGAATCTGCACTAGTAAAAGATTGTAAGATGTTTTCCTTTATATTAAAATATGAAGACAGAGACGACGACAACAGTGGTTTTCCCCCACATTGGGTTTCCACCTAAAAATTTTGATGTCCTCATGTGTTGATGTGTTACTTATGTGTGATGGTTTATTCTGTTCTTACTGCTCATGGTTATTGTTTAATTAAATGCTAATGAAGTAATGATACATTGGTTAAAATAGAACTGAATATGAAATATATGAAAATTTAGTTAACTGGATACGCAGTTTTCCTTCATCATAGTCACGTACATACACTAGTTTACTTAATGACAGTTGTTAGCACTCTGTAATTTCCCTAGGTTGAGGAGAGAAATTTGGAGGTAACCACAAACAACTTTTCGACTAGAATCTAGCCCTTCTAGCCTTGGATAGGATTCTCTCACTTAGGTTGTTCAACTATCTGATATTAGGCTAGGTATAGTGCTCAATAAGGTCTTATTTTCAAAGGTTTGGTGCTAATAAAGGAAACAAATCCATTGGGCTTGGAGTCATGTCAAATTTATTAATTTTCCAGTGATAAGATGAAGAGAGAAAGGGTTTTTCCATAGGGTCAAGGTAGGCAGTCTTAGTGATGGAATTGATTCGTTGTAGGAGGGTGAGTGTGAGAAAAAAAATGGAAACAACACCAAGAGTATAAAATTGTAGATAAATTACGAATGTTGTTTTAAGAAGAAAACATAAATCACTTGGCAAAACTAAATTAGAGCACCTTTCATATGGTTCTTCCAAGCATGAATACATACATTCAAGAGATGTAAAAACATAAGAAAAACATACAACATGAAAGAAGAACAACACCACCAAGATCTGACACAGGAATCCATGCAAATCAGCTTTTGTCTTTCATTCACTAGCAAAACATTTCAGGATACACAATGCACACAAAGTCTCTTTCTCTCCAATATGTCCAACCAACCATTTTTACATTTAGATTCAAAAATTATATACAATATTCTCTTCCCAAGTCCAAAGGGGTCAAAATCCATCCTTCTCCCAAAGATAGGAAGAAGTTACAATGATTTAGGAATAAAATATTTGGAAAACCAATCAATATCCTACTATCTAGGGTTTAGTTTTTGACTAACCAAAAATATGCTAATCGAAGAGAAAATCATGGAATTGGGTAGAAAAATATTCAAAAATCATCATCCAAATCATCTTGGAATCAATTATGCCAAGTTGTAGGTCCACCAAGTCAAATTTCAAAAATTCTAGAACTCTGTCAACAAATTTGGCTTGGAAAAATTGTGAAAAATGAGTCTCAAAGTAACACATGTAATTCGCAAAACGTAATTCATTTGCACGAACTCAGAGATACTTTTGTAATATATATATTGTTTGAAAAAAACATCTTTCACTTATTCAAAAATTATCTCCCTTAGGTCAAAAACCGATTTTAAAGTGAAACTATCAAAAACGAAATGTTTGTTGTGAATCTTCCAGTTTTGCGGAAACTTTTGCAACATTTCAAGTTTTTCATACTTTTGTCCTATCTCTGACAAAATGAAATTGATGGATCATCTTGGAGTGTCTCTGTGCAAGTTATTAACCTATGAAAGAGCCCCAAAACTAAAAACTTGGCTTCAAACCACCATCTCCCTTTAGCTATCACATGTGTAGTGACTTTCGCAACACTGTACCTGTGACTGATATTTTTTTAATATCTCCTAAGTGGTGAATAAAACTGAATTAATTTTTTTCATCATGTTATTAATATCATCATAATTCTTCTCCACAAAAAATTTGAGCCAAATCCGACTCACGGATTTCGAGAAAATCAAAAAATGGTTGTAGATGATGGTGGCTCGTTTGTTAAAAACCATAAAGAATTTTGACCTGAAATTAAGTGGATATATTTATCTTACCTCCATACATTTCCTGTGAAAAATTCAAGGAAAACGGGTACAAATTTTAAGAGATATGGTGAAAAATTGTTTGCAAAGTGCACTTGCGCAACACTCCAATCTTGAACTATCTCTACTCATCTTATGAACAGTTGAAGGTTATGGGCTAGTGTGGAATGATACATGTAACAATGAAAATCAATCAGACAAGTTGGAAACCAATCACAGACCTTCAAGCTTCAAAAACTCTCCTTGTAGCAAAAAACGCAACAGAATCCAAATTTCCAACTTTTACTTCCTTCCGTTTGAAATTTATTGCAAATTGTTTAGTGAGTTGCAAGTGGTGACCCTGGCCCTAAATCTTCTCATAGAATGTAATACAACCAGCTTGTTCAAATGATACCCTAATGGGAGAGTCAGAGTTCACTAAACTAATGTCGTTGGGTTCAGATCACACAATATCTCCTCATTTTACTTTCTTATTTCCTTTTGGGATCTCCATCATCAAATATACAAGTTCTACAATCTCCTCAAAATAGGATATGATGTTGTTGAAAAGTGGAATATGTAGCAGGTTGGAGGCAAGGTAATTTTGCATCAAACTGGGGAGTTTTCCAGCAACAGCCTGATTTTCGCAGCGTCTCTGATGTGTGCAACAACTCCTTTTTCCAACCCTGCAATGCTCTTCTTCGACCTCCAAAACCACTTCAAAGCCAAGATGGATTTTGAATGAGGGGAAGTGACGAGCCACAAGAAAATTTAAACTCCTCATGCCACTAAAGCCATCTTTGAAGTCATGATGGCCCACTTGTTGATTTCAGAGATCATAAGGGGTATCTTTACAATTATTATTGAGAAATAAGGTGGAGATAGTACTCGTCAGGCTGCTGCAAACAATCCTCACATGCCTCTCTGATAGGTGACATATGTCAGCACACTAGTAGTCTCCGCCTCCTGACCTCCATACTGATGTGAAGGTTCACCTGCATCATGGACAACCTCCTGATGAGCTGCTGAAGTTGTGAAGAACTCACGGGAAATTAAGTCTCCCATGTGATACCCTGCAAGCCAAGCTGATGTACAACAATGATCTTGATGAGCGCATAGTGGTAAATGTTGTTGTACTGCTGTTCAGGAGTCTTCTTCTGTACAAGAGTAGTCATCCTCTCAATGTTTCGGCACATGAAATATGGAATGTTCATCATCTTCACTCTCGTGAAATGCATCAATAATATGATATGGTATGCATAGAGGTGTGAGAAGCGGCCCTCACAACTAAAGTATCTGATAATGAGTCTCATCAACGGCGCATAGGATTCTTTCAAAAACCAGAATGGGAACACCCTGCTGAGTTGTCTCACATAGCTAGGCCTGATGTATGGTTCATAATGTACTCTTTCTACCTTTTGTCTTTTGTTCCACTCCTCACCTACATTCGGTATTCATGTTGCTTGAGAAATGGTCTCTGGTGTCAAGGTGAAATTTACACCAGCAAGAGTTACCTGACCATCATGCAAATGTAAAACAAACAACCGAGCCAACTCCTGATGATGTTGAATCTGAGCAATCATCTCGCAATATTGAAAGCATGACTGTTGTTGGAAGCACGCCATGGCAAGTGGGCATGCCTACAATTGATTCAATGAGGTGGGCTCTTCTCTGACATATTTGCCACACTTAAGAGGCCTCCTCGGTGCATGAAGCTCTGTGGTAGAATCATTGTCATGTTCATATGATGACTCAGTGTCTGTCATGGTGTTACAAGTCTATGCCAAGTGAATGTTTGACTTGTTGAAAATGAGAATTTGGTGCTTTGTTTCCAATTGCCAAATGTGTGCCAAATAGGAAAGGACAATGGGCAATATGGACAATGGGTGTAGTGGAGCTTTGTCAAGTGAGATTTAAAATGTAATTACAATCAAATGTAATAACAGTCACTTGACTGTATTTAGGAATCTGGGGTTTGCGGATTTTTTGCAAACGATATGGAAAAGTGATAGTGATGGGAAATTTTATGGTTTAGGGATAGGGATAAATGGGAATGAGTGACTTGGGATTATAAGGGAATAGGGGATTGAAAATGATGATATGATTACAGTGATGGGAAAGGGAAATAGGAGTTGGATTATTTTGGCACCAAAGTCAAATTTTAATACTCAAACTCAAACCCTAAGAGCAGTTTTTCATAAGAGGATAGGGTTTAAATTTCGACATTCAAATTCTCCAAATCAAACTTCAAAACCACGCCAAACACTATTCAATAATAATTGCAAGATCAGTTGGACTTACTCGGGGCAAATGGGAGCGAAAGATTTGAAATTGCTTTGAAGGCAATGACAAAATATGCTTGTTGGCTCTGTGTGCCGTGCACACAACCCAGTGCGCTGCGACTAGTATGTGCGCCGTACATGTTGTAATTTACACAGTGATGTGTGGCTCTATGTGCCGCGACTTGCCAACGTGCCGCGACCTTCTTCCTGTGCGCCGTGACTAAATTTCAACCACAGTCGGTTCTTCAAAACCCTGTTTTCATTCCTCCACAATTTGACTCGGCTTAATGATTTCTTTGGCATACCAATGGATTGTTCAAACACCACAAATATCTTATATGCCCAATGACTTTGATTTTTAATTTCAAATAACCCACTTTGTAATGTTTGCAAAACTTTGGCACTTTCACTTTTTAATACAAACTCTGATTTTGTTTCCACTTGATTTTTTTACCTGAATGAAGAAATTCTTGTCTATTTTTTGCAGGGATAGCTGACATGGAATTTGGTAAAGGCGACTAGGGCTGCACCTGAAGAATTTGACAACTAAAAAAAAATTGAAATTACATGGCATTTATTACAAAAGACGAAATTGACGATTCATCTTCAAAATAGAGTTTCAAAGAAAAGTCATGATCAAGCATTATTACAATGAAATCTTATTTGAAAATCCCTCATGTGCCTGTTGGCATTATTAGACATTTTGTAGACTGAATTAAGTGAAACCCTAGACCTAATGAACCCTAAAACCTTAAAATGACTCTTTAGCGAATAAAATGGCAAGCATGACTGCAACTGACTTGAAAATGATTTTGATGAACTAAATTAGACCAACATGTACAAGACATGAGGAACATGAGTGAAAATCCTCCTCCGTCAAACGATTGATGCTCCTAGCAGAATGCAGCTGACAGGATTGAATGAGACACCTAAGATGAAATGAAATAAACGAGATTTTGATCTCTGACGGAGGGATGAAAAGACCGACTCTAACAAGTTCCACAAGATCCCCACTCACAACATAAATGAATGTCACACAAAGTATGCATTGGTAGTCGAGCAAAAAGCTTCAGAGTTAGATGCATGTTCTAAATTTGACCTAGAACATGATAGGGGGAAATGAATAATTGATGCAAAACCCAGTGCCATTGTTGCCACCACAAAGGTTAAGAAAAGTGAGTCGAAGATCCAGAGGAGGGTGAGTGTCTCTTCCACTCACAAAAGTGGGTGAAGTGTGCTTAGCTACAGTGCATTGTCAATGTTAGGAGTCAAAATAACCTCATCTTAGTAGAGGTTTTTAAGCAGTTGGGACTACATTTAACACCACACCTACAACCATACACCATCGAGTAGCTCCACCAAGGGTGAGATCTATACGTCAACTAGAAGTGTCGCCTTCCCTACAACATTAATCCTTTCATAGATCAGGTATTTTTCAATGTTTCCTCCATTGAATTTTGTGATGTTTTACTACCATTTATTTGATCTATAGTAAGAAATGTAGTAAGTTCGTCTCCCAAATTGGGAAAAACAAATCCTTCCTAATTCACTCTCAAAGTGAGGGGAAGATTATGGCCACATCCATGGCCCCCAGAAAAGGGATCCTCTGCGCAGAAGAAGCTAGTGGATAAGGTTGTGGAAGAGTACAGAGACATCTTCTTCTCACCCATAGGGGTACCTTTCGTTTCCAAGTCAAGCATTTGATCAATTTGACCCCCGAGCACCTCTAACCTAATGTGCCAATATACTGCCACTCTCTTCTGGAAAATGAAGAAATCAAGCGGCAGATCCAAGAATTGTTACAAAAAAGGCACATCTAACCAAGTTCCTCACCTTATGGGAGCCCAATTGTACTCGTACAGAACAAGGATGGAACTTGGAGAATCCACATTAGTTATTGAACACTGAACAAAATCACAATTAGGAACAGATACCCTATCCCATAGATTGATGACCTTCTTGACCATCTCAAGTGGGCTAAGTACTTCAACAAGATTAATGTGAAGTCCAGTTATTAGCAAGTTCTAATAGAACCGATGTATGTATGGAAGACCACCTTCAAGTCCAAGGAGTGTCTCTTTGAGTGGTTGGTCATGCCCTTCGGTTTGAAAATATTCCCCCACAACTTCTACGAAGTTGATGGATGAAATCTTTCATGCTTTCATCAACTCATTAGTGGTTGTATATCTGGATGATATCCTCATCTTCAACAAGAGTTGGGAAAATCACTTCAACATATTCTACAAGCCCTTTAAAGCCTGCAACAACACAAACTATGTGCCAACCTAGAGAGATGCTCCTTTGTCATGGACCAAGTCTAATATTTGGGCTACATAATTGATGAGAAAGGCATGCATGTGGCTCCAACTAAGATCTTCCTAGCATCGATAACTCTAACAAAGCTTCACAACTTATTGGGCCTTGCTAATTTCTATTGGAGATTCATGTTAGGGTTCTCTCATTACACTTGGCCCTTAAGTCAATTTACCAAGGGTAGAGAAAAAGCAAAGTTTTTTGGCCTAAGTCATAGCAAAAGGAATTCATTGAACTGAAACATCCACTTTTCTCTACATGAGTCTTCGCCTTTCCAAACTTGCAACAATCATTTGAGATTGAGACAAATGCCTCTGATTATGCTATTAGTGAAGTCCTCAATCAGTAAGCGCATCTAGTGGCATATCACAATGATACACCCCATGATATTGTTTGAAGGTACCCCACATATGCTAAGGAAATGTATTTTATTGTGTAGACCTATCAACAATGAAAACATTACATTTTGGGGAAGTGTTGTCGTTCCTAGAGACAACCCCTAGATTGAGGAGAAGGGCCAATACCTAGGACATCTTAATGTATCTCAAGGATAGATCGGTTCCACTCAAGAATTTGAGGTAAAATGATTGAATCTGGTTCAAATGCTCTTCTCAAAGGTGAAATTCAATTTATACATGGGTAGTATTTTTTCCAAAGAATTAATGCTCAGATATGGTAGCCTTTGCAAATAGAGTGCAGTTTTGATTTGTTGTTGTAGTATCGATGAAGAGAAGAAATATAAGAAAGAAACCTAGTGTAGATGATCCAAGTGGATATTGGTGGCCACCCACCTATTCCACTTGGACCCCCAACACTATCTCTCTCAGTTTTTCGATTTCCTTAATTGTAGCATAGTTTACTATTTTTGGCAGTTTCTCGAGTCCTAAACTTCAAAAGTCATTTTAAGATCCTAAACAATGTTTTTAGGGAAAACAGAGAGACAGAAAACAACCCAAATCAACTTTCTCTCTCGCTTTCAGCCTTCTCTTTGAGATATTCAAAATGAAGTATTATGATAGCCAAATGAAGATCGTATGCCAAAGTTATGACCCTGGGAAGTTGATGTACCAATTTACCTAAACAGGGCCCACAATTTGGCGCTTCATTTCCTAGGGTTAGGTTTTTGGATATCTAGGGTTTTCCATTGTTTCTCAATAATAAATAGGCCTTTGAGCCTCAATGTAACACAATTCAGAGGCATGTAGCCATCACATATCTTATCGGAGATAAGTTACCATCGCTCGAGCTATCTTATTTCCATTATGTTTGTAAGCATAATTCAGTATTTTTCTATTAATGAAATGAAGTGTTTTTCTAATGCATCTCTATATTTATGATTATATTTGTAAGTTGTTGTGTTCCTGCTTAAGTTTGGATCAGTGCTATAATAGCAATTTTCTCTTTCTCTGTTTTTCTTTGCATGTCCCCAATGAGGTCAAGGTATAAGGAGTTAGGGCTCGATCTGGTTGAACCATTGCAATATCAACCTCGCAAAACCTGATCACCTCCCATGGCAGAAGAAAAGAAAGACGAGGGGACAAGAGAACCTTTCAAAATGTTGCTTGACAAAGCCCTCAAGCAACAGAGGGATGTGTTGATGGATAATTTTTCTCAGATCCTTATGGCTACCCACATGCAATGCGTCTTCATCTAGCAACCACTCTAAAGGCGCCACTCCTTTTAAGGTACAAGTTAACTTTGATATTCCCATATTTGAGGACCTGATAGATACAGACGCCTTACGTAAATGGTTAAATCTGTTGGAAGAATCTTTTTCAGTTCATGAATTTTCCAATTGGGAAAAGAATACTTTTGCACTTCTCAAAGCCAACCCACACATCAAGGACTAGTGGGAAACCTACTGTGAAAAAAAGAACAAGAGAGAACCCTCGTTGATTTTAGCTACACCCACTTGGGATTCTTTTTGAGACGCCATCAAGGAACAATATTATCCTATCAAGAGCTATGAAGATAAATACATAAAGTGGACCATGCTATAGCAGGGAAGGGACCAAGATGTGTTAGAGTTCACAAATATTTTCCATACCCTTCACATGAAACTAGGTATCAAGGATACTATGCAGCATTTGGTGCTCAAGTATCACGGTTGTCTACACAAGTAAATCCAGGATGAGATGGAGTTCCTAGACATTTCCTTGCTCAGCACGAATACTGGTACACTGTCAATATTGAGTAGAATCTTATACAGAAGAAGCGATAATTTGGACCTGTTAATCCAAAGCAAGGGAAAGACACCCCCAAACCACAAAAGAAAGGACCAAACCAAGGTAGGACTACTTAGAACAGCCTGTCGAAGCCGTAAGAAAAGAACAACACCACAAAGACAAAGAAGGAAACAGGAAAATGGTGTGAGCTCCATAAGAGATCCACTCACAATATAGGTGAGTGTTGGGTGAAGCAGTCACCAGTGGCCGAGTTGAAGGCTTCTAAATTAGATGCATGTTCCGACTCTAAATCAGAACCTGATATGGGAACTAACAAAGGGAAGTAGATCATTGATGTGGAGCCCAGTGCCACCATGGCCACCACCAAGATCCAAAAGATTGAGCATGAATATCCAGAGGAGGGGGAATGCCTCTTCCACTCACAGATGTGGGTGAAGGATTCTCCGCTGCAATTCATTGTCGACAACGGGAGCCAAAAGAACCTCATTTCAGCAGAGGTCATGAAGTAGTTGGGCCTAAAGACTACAACAAATCCACAGTCATACACCATCAGGTGGCTTCACCAAGGACAAGATATTTGTGTCAGCCAACAATGTCTCCTTCCCTACAGCATCAAGCCCTTCACGGATGAAGTAATGTGTGATGTTTCTCCTCTTGAAGTTTATGGTGTATTGTTATGACAACCATACTTGTGGAAATGACATGTTGTATATGAGTCTAGACCTCGCTCTGCGATTATTACCTTAGCTAACAAGTTGTAAAGGATATCAGAGGTAGCCCCACCTACGGCCATCTCTTTGATCACTACAAAGAAATGCAGTAATATCATTTCCCATACTAGGAAATTTGTTTTCCTTGTGATTTTCCCTAAGGGAAAGAAGAAGGTTGTGGCCACGACTTCTAGGTAGGGCTCCTCTACACAACAATAACATATAGAAAAGTTTGTGGAGGAGTACATGGATATTTTCACCTCACCTACAGGGGTACCTCTGCACTGTCAAGTCAAGCACTCCATCGATATGACCCCGAGCACACTGCTACCCAATGGGCTGACCTATCAACGCTCTATTCTGGAGAATGATGAGATCAAGAGGGAAATTCATGAAATATTGTAGAAAGGGCACATCAGGCCAAGATCATCACCTTGTGGGAGCCTAATTGTCTTGGTACAGAAGAAGGATGGGACCTAGAGGCTCTATATTGACTACGGGCGTTGAAAAATATCAGTGTCCGAAATAGGTACCCAATCCCGCAGATTAATGACCTTCTTGACTAGCTCAAGGGGGGGAATATTTCAGCAAGATTGACCTGAAGTTAGGCTATCACCAGGTGCCTATCAGACCCTCTGATGTGTGGAAGACTGCCTTCAAATCCAAGGAGGGCCTTTTCAAATGGTTGTGATCTAGATTTAAACAGGAATGCAAGAAATTACAGATATAACCATAAATACAAAGATGCAACAGAAATAACACTTCATTTCATTAATATCAAATACTGAAATATGCTGACAAACAGAATGGAAATAAGACTAGCTCGGTCGATGGTAGCTTATCTCTGAGAAGAGATGTGGAGGCTACATGCCTATGAACTAAGTTATAATGAGGCTCAAGGGCCTTTTTATTATTGAACAATAAGAGAAAAACGTAAACAAACAAAACCCTAACCCGAGGAGATGTAACACCAAGATTTTATGGGCCCTGTTGGGGTTAGTTGAGCAACCAACTTCCTGAGTCGTAACTTAGTCATATTATCTCCATTTGACACGTATGATACCTCGTTGGAAATATCTCTCTGAGGACTACAACCATTGATGCAACTTAAATTTTTCCAAAAAAAAAATGTTGTTTAGGGCCTTAAAACAGCTCCGGAAGTTCAGGACCCGAAAAAACGCCAAAAATAGTAAATTGTGCTACAATTTAGGAAATAAATAAATAAATAACTAATTGAAAGAAAAATGGTGAGGTTCCAAGTGGAATAGGAAGGTGGCCACCAATATCTACTTGGATCATTCCTTCCCCCTTGGGAAGAAATGATCTCCATTGTGTTGAGTTCCTCCATGACATGAGGAAACTTCTATTGAACTTGGTCCCTGGTGAGCCATATGCCTTGGTGCAGGAGTTGGATGGCTTTGATAACTTGATACAGATGGATCTTCTACTGGCGAGTTTTCTTGATATGCATGTCCATGATGCGATCAGTTGCAGCTTGTTCCATGCATTTTAGATTTAACTATGTTGGTGTGAGTTGCTCTGCAATGTATGATGTGTCCAGTAATGGTGGAAAGTATGGCCAAAGGTGATCTACATTAAACACTAGGTGCAAGCCAAGGAATGGGGGAATGCTGAGCTCAAAAGAATTATCTCCCACAGCCTTGGTGATGGTGTATGGCCCATATCGAAGGGGGTGAATCTTGCGGTGGGGCCGAGCAATGCGCTTCTTCTGCAAATGTAGCCAAACTTTGTCGGCCACCTGGAACTTGTGTGGCACCCGATGTTGATCATGTTGTTGCTTGTACTTAGCATTTCCTTTGTCCAATATATCATGGACCTGTTGGCTGATGTGTCAAATGTGCTCAATGAAGCTATTTTCCTTGTCAACTTCGGACACGACATGAGCCAAATATGCCTGAGTCGCTGCAAATGGTATGGCCACATCAATGGGACAAAGTGGCTGGAATCCCAAGCCCACCTGAAAAGGGTTGTGGCCAGTCAAGCTATGGAGAGCCTGGTTATTGTTGTGTTGTACATAAGGGAGGCTCTCATCCCATGTGCGTGGATTCTTTCAGTTGTACATGCACAGAATGTGTACGATCATCCTATTGACAACCTCTGTATGGCCATCAGTTTGGTATGGAAAGTTGTGGAATTAGTGAGCTTGGTGTCCAGCATCAACCAGATACTGGACCAAAATGTATTGAGGAACCTATTGTCCCAATATGATATGATATACTATGGGATCCCAAAGTTTACCCACACTCTTTCAAAGAAGAGTTTAGCAATGGCTTTTGCTATGATATTCTTCTTGTAGGCCGCCATAATGGCCATCTTCGAGAATCTGTCGATGGCCACAAAAACACAGTGTTTTCCATACTTAGTAGAAGGAAGACTCAACATGTAATCCATGGAGATGGATTCCCAAGGTCGATTATGGGTAAGCTGTGAAGTGTAGATGCCTTTCTTCTTGATGATCAATTTGGAATTGGTGCAGGAAGTACAGGATCTAATGTGCTTCCTTACATCATGTCAAAGATTCAGCCAATAGAAATACTTTTTCAGTACTGCCACTATTTTCTAGACCCCGAAATGCCCAGCAGCTCGGTTGTAGTGTGCTTCCCTAATCATCTTGGTACGCTCGCTTGAAGGAAAACAAAGGTGTCCCAAGTGGCATAACAAAGCATCCTGGTGGTATGTGTGGCTGAATTCTGGGTCACTTTTGTAGAGAAGTGTCCAATCAGAAGTCTCATTACAAGAGTTGAGTACGATGGTTAACGTCATGATCAGTGGGTGGCTGAGGCAGTCTGCAACATTATGGAACTGTTTCTGGTATGTGGACCACTTTTGATGGCCATCATTCTGCAACTTCCCTTGCATCTATATGAACTGCATGGGTTGGTTGTCTGTGTGAATGACCGTTTCCTTCCCCAAAATGTAATGCTTCCATTGTCAGCGGGCGTGCACAATGGAATACATTTCTTAGTCATAAGTGAGGTACTTTTTGACTGTGTCTAAAATTGTCTCACTTTGATATTCCATTGGATGCCCTTACTGAGTAAGGATTGAAACAATAGCATAGTATAAGGCATCTATCTCGATCTTAAATGGTTGTTCGAAGTCTGGTAATGTGAGCACTAGTGCATAGTAGACGCGATGTTTCAACTCTGTGAATGCCTTCTATTGACATTCAAACCAAAATAAATTTTCATTCGCTCCTCCCTTGGTGATTTGACTCAAGGGCCAAGTGATATGTGAGAACCCCAACACGAACCTGCGGTAGAAATTAGCAAGACCTAGAAAGTTGCAGAGCTCTGTCAGAGTGGTTGGGGCTAGCCAATCCTGAATGACTTGGATCTTTGTTGGATCCACATGCACCCAGAGTTCATTAATAATGTATCCCATATACTAAACTTGGGTCATGGAAAAAGTGTATTTCTCCAAATTGACACACAACTTGTGTTGTCGCAGTGTTTGGAGAACCTTTCGGATGTGGTAGAGGTTCTCTTCCCAACTCTAGCTAAAGATCAGGATGTCATCCAAGTCTACCACTACAAATGAGTTGGTGAGTGGCCACAAGATGTCATCCATCATCCTCTTGAAGATTGCATGAGCATTCGTCAACATGAAAGGCATAACCAACCGTTCGAAAGGGCCCTCCTTGGCTTTGAAGGCAGTATTCCACACATCGAAGGGTTCAATTAGTACCTAGTGATATCTAGACTTCAAGTCAATCTTGCCGAAACACTTTTCCTTCTTAAGTTGGTCGAGAAGGTCATCAATCGGTGGGATCGGGTACCTATTCCGGACAGTCATATTGTTTAGCACCCAATAGTCAATACAGAGTCTCCAAGTCCCGAGTACCTATTTCGGACAGTCATATTGTTTAGCACCCAATAGTCAATACAAAGTCTCCAAGTCCCATCCTTCTTTTGTACCAACACAATCGGGCTCCCACAGGGCAATGAACTCCGACGGATGTGACCTTTGCACAGCAGCTCTTAACATTTCCTCTTGATTTCATTATTCTCCATAATGAAGCACCAATAGATCAATCCATTGGGAAGCTGTGCACCTGGGGTCAGCTCAATGGAGTGCTTGACCTGACAATGCAGAGATACCCCTGCAGGGGATGTAAAGATGTCCTCGTACTCCTCCATGACCTTCTCCATATGTTGTTGTTGTGTGGAGTGGCCCTATCTCAAGGTCATGGCCACCATCTTCTTCTTTCCCTCAAGGTGTATCATCAAGAAAACAAATTTC
The DNA here is from genome assembly GCA_000404065.3 of Pinus taeda. Taxonomy (NCBI): domain Eukaryota; kingdom Viridiplantae; phylum Streptophyta; class Pinopsida; order Pinales; family Pinaceae; genus Pinus; species Pinus taeda. Next base: position 101,260 of record APFE030871338.1, on the reverse strand, counting down.
CCAGTTTTTGAAATGAGCTTACTGCATTGTTTTGTAGTAACTAGAGAGATGGCATTAGGTAGTGCTACCTCTGGTATCTTGTACAACTTGTTTCCTAGAGTAACAATAACAGCGTGAGGCCTTGACTCATACACAGCATGTCACTTCCATAAGTATGGTTGGCCTAATAATACATCACAAACATCAATGGGAGAAACATCACATAATACCTCATCCATGAAGAGCTCGATGTTGTATGGAAGGTGGCATTTTTGGCTCACGCGAAAATCCCATCCTTGGTGAAGCCACCCGATGGTGTATGGTTGTGCGTAAGGTGTTGTCGATAAGACTAGCTACTTAATTACCTTTGTTGCAATGAGGTTCTTTTGGCTTTTGCTGTCAACAATGAAATATAGCGGGGAACCCTTTACCCACATCTGGGAGTGGAAGAGACGCTCCTCCTCCTCTATATCTTCAGGTTCCTCCTTCTAGATCTTCGTGGTGGAAACAGTGGTGTTGGGCTCCACAGCAATAATCTACTTCCCTTTGTCATTCCCCTTATTGCGTTCTAACTCAGAGTCAGAACATGCATATGATTTTGAAGCCTTCATCTTGACCACCAGTGGCTACCTAGACCGACACTCACTTGTGTTGTGCGTGGAGCTCTAATGGAACTAGCACCACTTTCCCTTGTCCTTCTTCGGTTTCACAGTGTTGTCCTTTGCTTGTGGATTTGGCTGGTTGTCCCTGGTCATCCCGCCTTGGCTTTGTCTTTTGTTCTGCGATTTGGGGGCACCTTTCCCTTGCTTTGGATTCGCAAATCCAAAGTCTCACTTCTCTATTTAAATTTATGCTCGATCTTAACAGTGTATTTGGATGCCATGCTAAGCGAGGAGATGTCAAAGAACTCCATATCATCCTGGATGTATCTGTGTAGGAAACCGCAGTACTTGAGTATCAAATGTTTCTTAGAATCCTTGATACCAAACTTTGTGCGAAGGGTATGAAAAGCATTGGTAAACTCTGGCACATCTTGGTCCCTTCCCTATCGCAAGGTGGTCCACTTTATGTATTTGTCCTCATAGCTCCCGGCAAGGTAGTACTGTGTTGGGAATGGGTTCCCCCAAGAGTAGTTTTTGGGCTAAAAGCCCATGTTTTGGGATAATTTTGTAATAAAGTTGTAAAGTCTCCACATTTTGTGGTCACGGAGCGTGAAGATTTCAAGAGTCATAAAGGGTTTTCCTCCCTTATTTTTGAAAAGTGTTGAGTCAACTGTAAATATCTACCCAGGGTCTGCGAACCATGGGATTGTATAAAAAGGAGCTAAGTAAGTAAGATCTAAGTAGTAAGTAGCAAAATAGAGTGGATAATTCTAAGTGTTTTTAGTTCTTAGCGTAGGTAGAGGGTCTGCAACTGAGTGCACAGAGGCCTAGGGTAGAAGTTTGCAGCTAAGTGCGCGGACCTGCAGCTTTGTGCGCGGGGTGGATAGTCTATATTAAACTGAAAATATCAATAAAAAGAGAAGAATTCTACAATTACTGTGTATTTAGTCTCTATTAATGCATCTGATTATATTGCAATATGATCTAGGTTTATATTACAATGTTTATTATATGCGGGAATTTATGTGATTATATTTGTTAATTGAATGCAAGTAAGAATATCAGTTTACACGATGATAACTGTAATTGATTGGTAGAATAAGTAAAACACTTGGGATAACTTGGGAACCTATAAAATACATCATCATAGGAGCACAAAAGTACCTGAACCGCTGGTTAGGATTGCACGAAGGTCAATCATACACCTACGCGAAGGTACTGAATGGCGGGATAGAGGGTAGATCGATAAGCCCTAAGGCTTAGTGACCTGCACGAAGGTAGGAGAAGGGGGTATAAACTGACATCACGACCATATCAGGGTGTGGAAACTTGGTTCCAAAATCCCCCCATACTACTTCGGGTGAAACTTCGATCTGCGCTTCGCGGGATGATGCTAAAAGGGCCAGTAGTGTAGGGATTTGTTTGGCTAACTAACGCTGAACATGGGTCAAGGCCCACAAATCCAACAAATGGTTACGTTGTCGAGACCAGAATCTACATGAGAGATGTGTGATGTTGTATCACTGGAATCCAACTAAGAAAGAGATCAAAGGTTGGTTAGATAGGAAGATCCATGAATTCGCGGTGCAGAAGAACAGATATCCACGGCTAACGAAGTAACAATGGCTAGACAGGTACCTGTATACAAAAATCCATGAGATATTTTTATGTTCCTTTCCAGTTGAGTTATACGAGTGGATCGCGAAGCTAGTGGATAGCCAAGGAAGGTGGAGGCTTGACGGTCCTATTGTCTAGACCCTGGAGTTAGTGCAGAAACTAGAAACCTCTAAGGAAAAGATCACCCGCTTTGTCCATCATTGGCTCAATTGCATCATAGGATGGTTTGTGACTAAATTCATGGTTGATACCTCAGTCATTTATAGCGAGGCAGAGCAGCGCTTTTTCAAAGATCTGCAAGGTAAGTACTTGAAGTCTTTAAATACTTGGATTAAGATGTTACTATGTGAAAAGTGGGTTATGTAGCTAGCTTGATGTTTGGAGCTACGCAAAGTGGAAAGACTTACAGGAATGAAGGAAGAAAGGGTCCTGAATATAACCCATTTATTTCACCTCCTTTGGGTGACAACGAAGGAGTAACGCAGGCTTCTCCGCGAAGTGCAATTCAGTTGATAAAACATGGATTCCCGCGACTACCACCTCCACCTACACCAGCTCCACCTTCACCCCCATCACCTGTGACTTCGCCCACACCACCACCACCTCCCCAAGAGTTCAACATGGCGAATTTAGTGAAGCTACCATTGTTTAAGGGCTTGGGAAATGAGGACCCAGACCAATTCTTGTTCATCGTAAGAGCTATATGGGAAGCTTAGGGCGTCATATACGATCACATGAAGAAGGTTACCTTGGTTAGTGCTTTGTAGGATCATGCGCTAACTTGGTGCATCATGTACTCTAGTGATAACCCAAACGCTGTGTTGATAGATATCCAGACCGCATTGAATAAAGAGTTCAATATGCATTAATCCAAGGTGCAGTTGATTGTGGGGTTCAAGGAAATCGCGATGAAACTAGGTGAGACTCCTTGGTAGTTGGATAAGAGGTTAATGTGTACAATCCGCGAAGCTAACATGAATTTAATGGATTGTCAGCACCGTGAATGGTTCATGGCTTCACTCCTGCCTCACCTAATGGTTGCGCTATCACATCAGAAGATTACGACTCAAACAAAGGCCTTGGAGATTGCAATAAGGCTACATCAAACACCAATGCAAGATTCGAGTCTGGGGTTTCAGCAGATCCATGCGCGGTTGCAAAATCTTTGCCTCAAAATGCGAAGTCTAAAGTAGGATGGAATAGTTTGTCCAGAGGCTCGCAAAGAGATATGGTGCCTAAAATGTAAAGGTCAGGGGCATGAAAAACACCACTGCCTAGTCTTTGTGAACTATATTGCAAGAGGAGGACCAATGCCTTTGAGGCTGAAAGCCCAAGCAGGATCGAATGCGAGCCCTATGTTGTGGTGTCCTATATGTTAGGTAGTAGGGAAACATATGAGTGATAATTATCATTTGTTGCAGAAGTTTGTACAAACACAACAACAACTATTCTCCAACTTCTACAGGTTGGTAGGGCATGATGAGTGCACTTGCCGAAGTTGTGAATTGATGATGGATAGAACACCTACCTATAGAGTTAAGGTAGAAATGCAACCTCCTGACCAGGGCACTGGCATGGCATGGATAGGCTTTTCAGGGGTGCGGGCGAGGTCGAGGTGGAGGAGGACCTGGCAGAGGTCGAGGACAGCTGATCTGTTACAATTGTGGAGGACCAGGACACTATGCCCGCGAATGCACTAACCCAACACATTCGTTGTGCAAATATTGTGCTCAATTTGATCATGAGACTGGGGACTGTCCTACACTAATAGCAAGGATATGCGACAAAGGGGTGCTACCTCCGTAGCTAACTTAGAACCTACAGATGATGAGGGATGAGCCTCGTGAAGAAAATCCGAATGTGAATGTAGTTCTCTGAAGTGGAATTGCAATGGGCAATGATAAGGGGAAACAACCTGAAGACAGCGTCTGGGTTCTCAAAGCTCCAGAGAAGGAGGTTGAAATTGATTTGGAGCACACACGCGAAACGTTCATGGAAGCAAAGAAGATCTTTGTCGAGGCCTCTACCTCAAGGAGCCAAGTTAAACCTGTTCAGGAAATGCACCTTTCTATGCTTACAACCTTTTTAGAGACCTGCATGAAGCTACTACATGATAGAAAGGCTGTGAAGGGGTTACAGGAACTTATAAATAGATGCGCCAGAAACAATCTGGGTGAACCACATGTCATACGGAAGATTGGTAAGCATAAGGCAAGGACAAGATGTGAGATGAGACTCACCACGTAGATAAGAGAATATGAAATGGATCAAGTTATTCTAGATCTGGGGTCAGACTCGAACGTTTTGCCAAAGCAGACTTGGGAGTGGATGGGGAGACCCACGCTACAGTGGTCTCCGATTCAATTAAGGATGGAAAATCAACAAAATATCATCCCCATGGGACGGTTGCAAAGAGAAACTAATGATATTGAAGGCACGAGTGCATTGGCTCATTTTGAAGCAATAGAATTTATGGATGACAACAACCCCTACCCTGTGCTCCTTAGCATTGATTAGGCTACTGACATGAATGGGGTAATCAACCTAAAGAAGCAAAAGATGACATTTGAAAATAAATTGCTTCATGTAATAGTACCCCTAGATCCTATAGAAGGATCGCGCTATACTCAACCAATCTGCGAGTACGAAAGTGATGACAATTTATATTGCATATATAAGATAACAGCAAGAGACCAAGATGTTGAAATTTGGTACCGGAGGACAGGTGGTTCCCTAAGGCTTTGATCTTTGGCCTAGGGAAAAGTGTCCAAAAGAATTTAATTTTCTCCTAAAGTGACTTTATAATTTTTATAAAATCAAATCTAATTTAAAAGTGACTTTAAATGATAAAGTTAATAAAGTCTAATTTTAAAGTGACTTTAATAAAGTCAATGTAAAATTAGAAAAGAAAATTGACTTTGGAAATAAATGACTAAGTGGGTCTTTATTAAAGTCGGGTGAATTAAAAAATAGAAAGTGAGATTTAAATGAGCATTTAATCTCAGCCCTAGATCTCAATCTATTTCAGCCATTGGATTTAGGGATCACCCAAAAGTCACTTAGGGTTAGATTAAAGGAGGAAAAGGAGGAAAAGGTCATTTATTCTTTCATGAACAGATTGAGAGAAGGAGAGCAAGAGAGCAAGGGAGATTTCTGAACAGGGAAGAGAAGGAAACAGCAGCTTGGCACACATTCCAAGGCGGCAGTTTAGTAAATCCGCGTAGCTAAGTTAGCATACAGTGAAAGGCAGATTTTGGCATGATTTTCTAGAAATCCATACAATTGTTTGCACAGAAATAGAGGAGTAGTTTGCACATAAATCAAGAAGAAGTTTGCTGGCACATTTTCCAAGGAACGTCATACAGCAAGTGGTTGTACCTTGGCATGCAAATCGAGGCAAATCCATACAGCATATTGTTGTTTTTTCTACACGCAAATCGAGGTCCATACAGCAGCATTTAAGGCTGAAAGTGGGCAAAAAAATCGAGGAGGATGTATAGCATTTATTGTTGTCCTGTTTTTCTATTTGCAAGTATTTTCCAGTTGGCTGTCAGGCACGGAAAACAAGATAAGTTGTAAAAGTTTACTTTCTGATTTTTTCTTAATATTTCTCACTGTAAAAAGCATTTCAAAAATAAGAAAGAGCTCTTGAACTGGTTTTCCCCAAGAGTTGTAGGGGGTTTTTCCAGGGTCACCTTGACCAAAAATCACTGTGTTTAAATGTGTTAAATGGTTGTTTGTACCTGCTGATTTTTATTTCTGCATTTTCCAGCATTCTATAAAATTTCAAGAATTTGTGTTTTCAGCAATATTTATTTTTTCAGTTGTTGAATGTATGGATATGGGAAAGGGCATTTAACTATTTTGGAGAAATAAGGTGAAACTCAAAACCGGGGTGGGAAATGAGAAATTTTTACACAAGATTGAGTGAATCCGACAGTGGATGGACGAATTACATGGGGTCACGAGAGTTCCTGCACCTCAGACTCGGACGAAGAATTAGAGTGCTAGCAGAATCAGCTACATGAAGTAACTACGTTGAGTTGTAACATGATGACTCGGTTGTTACGTTGTGTCATCATAGGTAAGAAATATGCCCATTTATGATGGTTTGAATGAACTGGATGTGTTTTTGGATGCATTTCAGAGGGAAGTGCCAAAGAATCAGTGCTTCCAGGCTTTGGACTAGGCACTGTGTGCTATGCCCGTGAGATTGTGGGGTATGCACAAGGATAGTTTTGATGATTGGTGCAAATACCGGAGGATGATGAGAACACGCTTTGGGAAGTCGAAGGTACAAGTGACGGGCAAGTATGATGGGAAGGATGATCTGCATGAACACTTGGCCAAATGGGCTAAGGCCTCTGGAGCAAAGCCTCAACCTGAATGGGTGCACTTGTTCTGTCACACCCTGGATGTCATCCCAATGAACTAGTACTTGGAGACAGAGCTCCACCATGGCATAGAAGAATGGGATATTTTGGGTGAAGGGTTCATAATGAAGTTCAGCTTCGAAGATAGGTTTGACTGTATTGACAAAGCACTGCAAGAAGTTAAAGCAGCGATCTTTAGGATACCGCAGGATCCTTTGGATCTAATTCAACTTGATTGGACTACTCAGTTGAGCCATGTACTGGAATGCTATAATGTGACTGTTGAAGAATAAGATGAGGACCCCTGAAATATTATCATCCCTAAAACCGAGGGTCACCACAAGGTCGAGGGACTGCTGATCGAGAACCTTGATATAACCGCACCGCTAAAAACTAAACAAATAAATATTGGCACAAAGGCGGAGCCCAAATTCGCAAAGCTTAGAGATTACTGGGATGACGCGATGGTAGATAAGGTCATTGAATTTCTCGCGAATACCAAGATCTTTTCCCTACCAAGTTTTTGAAGTTAAAGGGTATAATAGGAGACATGGGCATTATGAAGATCACGTTAAAACTCGACGTGAAGCCAGTAAAGAAAAGACATTACCATCTCAATCCGAAGTATAAGGAGAAGGTTCACTTAGAGTTAGATCAGATGCTCACGACATGCATCATTAAGCCTGTAGAGGAATCTGATTGGGTGAGCCCAATGGTAATACAGGAAAAGAAGCAAAAGGATGAAATAAGGATATGCGTAGATCTCAAGGAGTTGAATGATGCTTGTGTGCATGATCCTTTCCCAACTCCATTCACTGATGAGGTATTGGATAATGTAGGTTGCCAGGAAGCATAATCCTTCACTGATGGGTTCTTTGGGTACCATCATATCAAAATCGCGCCTGAAGATAGAAGCAATATGACCTTCACAACTGAATGGGGATGTTTCCAGTACACCGTAATGCCTTTAGGATTAAAGAATGCGCCTGTGATTTTTTCACGCATCATCATTGTTGCATTCAAAGACTTCATTCATAAGTTTCTAGAGGTGTACTTTGATGATTGGACTATGTTTGGGTTGGTAAAACACCATGTAGCAAGTTTTCACTTAATGCTAGATACTTGTTGAAAGTACCAGATTGCACTCAATTTGAAGAAATGTATGTTTTGTGTCCCTTTGGGGACTTTCCTGGGTCATGTGGTATGCAAACAAGGATTGATGGTAGATCCCACGAAGATCGCGATGATAATTAACCTGGAGGTGCCAAGGAGTGTGAAACAGTTGCACACAACATTGGGACATACTGGGTACTATAGGAAGTTTATTAAGGGCTATGCCTAGATCACCACACCTATGGAGAAGTTGTTGAAAAAGGATGTCATGTTCTGTTGGAACGAGGACTGTCAGAAAATCTTGGATGTGCTAAAAGGAAAAATGGTCACCGCCCTGATTTTAGTCTTCCCGAATTGGGAGAAGGAGTTTCATGTACATGTCGATGTGTCATGTATAGCATTGGGAGCAGTAGTGACACAGTCTAGCGAAGGAGAATTGGACCATCCTATAGCATTCACAAGCAGGAGGTTATCCAAGGTTGAGAAGAACTATTCCACCACCCAGTGCGAAGGACTAGCCATGGTATACGCGCTTCAGAAGTATAGACACTATTTGCTGGGTGGACATTTTAAGATGTATACGGATCATTCTGTGTTGAAATACCTAGTCCATAAGCCTGTCTTGGGGGGGAGAATCTGCAAGTGGTTGTTATTGTTCCAGGAGTGTGATTTTGAAGTTATTGTGAAGCCTGGATCACTAAATGTTGGACCTGACCATCTTTCGTGCATCAAAATGGGAGAAGAGCCCACTAATTTGGAGGAAGGATTTCTTGACGCATAGCTCTTTGCAGTGCATGTCACGGATGGTCACTTTGAATACATCATACACTTCCTAACAACAAGAACTTCCCTAGAAGGCTACACCACCTACTAGAAAAAGGAGTTAGTGGTATGCGTAGTAGACTTTTCTACCATTGCCAGACATCTGTACAAAACGGGGCCTGATGAAGTATTATGACAATATGTACCAAAGTTTGAAAGAAGCAGTATCCTCACGAACACTCATGGGAGTGTCGCAGGAGGGCATTATGCAGGAAGGGCGACCGCATATAAGACTCTACGTGCAGGGTTGTGGTGGCCAACCCTCCATAAGGATTCAAAAGCCTACTACAGGGTGTGCAATGTGTGTCAAAGGACTGGAAAGCCATCGTGGAGAGATGAGCTACCTCTGAACCCAAAAATGATTTTACAACCTTTCAAGAAATGGGCAATAGATTTTGTGGGACCCATTTAGCCTCAAGGAAAGAAGACAGGTGCACATTAAATTATCACCATGCTAGAGGAGTCGACACCCATCATCGACATGTTGATCCATAGGATCACACAGCTACCATATATAGGGGAAAATCCAGCCATGATGTTTGGCAAAAAAGGTGGCAAGTATACCCTCGCAGAGGCCATGAAGGAGAAATTCAAGTTCGTGAAGAAGTTGTGACGCTATGAAATCTCAAGTATCTGTGATCCTATGGTCAAGGTGGCCACGCAAATTTTGGCAGGAAAATTTATGTGGAAGTGTCGCGCAAATGAAGTGTCGGCACCCGTCGTCGCTCTAGTTGCCCAATGCGCAGAAGGAGTTCAGTTTACTTGGGCATGCTATCTCTACGGTGAGTTCTTTGCAAACTGTCATGATGTGTAGGAGCTTAGCAAGACCTTCCACAATGCGTGGCTCTTGCTATCCATTGTGTTGGTAACCTGGGAGCTGCTTAAAGACAGTCAATTCCCCTCGGTCGTGCCAGACCTACAAAAAGTGGCAAAGTACGCTTCTCTATGGATGACCAAGGATTCTCAGCGCATCAAGGATAACAAGATCTTTTGGATCTTGATGGAAATGAATATATGCATGGCTATCAATTGCAAGCCGCAATTGTTGCCTACTGCTTTTTCCAAACTGCAGGAGTACATGGAGTTCAAGGTAGACTTGCACCATGTATCAATCAGGGCACGGAAGGACCTTGAGTAGAAGTGGCATGAATTTCCATACTTGGCAACTGATGACGCGATCGATGCAGTTCTTGATCATTGGTTGGTAGAGTGGCACACTGCCTCAGACTCGGCGGTGGGATCGAGCAAGTCCACCGCGCAACACAAAAAGGATGAGTCCAAGCTCAAGATGGCATAGCTAGCCAAGAAGAGGATGAAGGAGGTCAATGACAAGGCTCATGCAGAGCACGATGCCGCACAGTAGGTCGAAGAGAAGATAGGGAGAGTAGAGCGTGGCTCTAAAAAAGGTTTGAGGTTGCCCTCACCTGAAACAGAGGAAGAAACAGACAAGTAGATAGAGCAGCATGGAGAGGACCCACAGACGGAATCATTCTATATCAAGCATCCAAGAGGACAGGAAAAAGTTGGGCCACAGAAGAAATCCAAGGCTAGTAAGACGTTGCTAGACCTAATCACCCTAACGGAGGGAGATTTGAACGACATTGGAGATACGGTGCGAGATGTCACTGTGGAGGTACTATAGTAGTTCAAGCAGCAGTAGCAGCAATTATTGGGGGCCATCCAGATGTGTCTGCATGAGCTACAGATCCGTGCATCACAAACTAGTGCGACATCCACCAGCCTCACCATCGATACTTCAGAAGTCGATGGGATGCTGCACGCGAAGGAATTCTAAGCGATACTACTGCTAGAGGGAGCACTAACCACAGAGATCAAAGTTAACAGGCCCACTGTCAGCGCCCTCAAGGGAGTAGGGCTGAACTTAGCACCTTTCCTGGTGAGGCACTCCACCTACTGCAGGATTGGGTGATCACAAAACTAAGGGCCCATGAATGACGCACTTTGCAGGTGATCAGTAAGCAGAAGATCAATAATGTGCAGATGGCCCTACAACGAGACACTACCCTCACTTCCATGGTGGAACTTACTAACACAAATCAGCGCATGATTAAGGCCATGAAGGAAGCCTGCCGAATGATCCCCGAATTGGCGATTCCTGAGGATGCGGAGGCAGATGAATAGGTCCACAAACTTGCTACAAGGGTGCACGACGCTCGCACAGATTTGGCCAAGGTTCAACTAGAGTTGAACCTCCATATTGCAAAATTGCAGTTGAAGGCCCAACCTTCAACTCCACCAGAAATAAAGGAGTAGTGTGTAACCACTGTCATAGAGGTGATAGCGGCAGTAGACAGTGCAATAGCAAACTACACAAGGTTGTTTGAACAGTCGTTCGAAGTACTGACTAGTATGCAAGAAGATCCTAATGTACAGAGGCTAGAGATAGAGGTGCGAGAATTAGAGTTGCTCTATGACAAGGTGAAAGGAATAGTGTGCATTGTCGCCCTCACACAGAGAATTGCGAAGCTGCAGGAGGCCAAAAAACTGAAGGAACAAGTAGATGCAGCACAGCACAAAAAGGCAGTGTTGAAGGTGTGCCTAAAGCCTTGATTGGACGAGGCCTATTCGGTCACGGCCTCCATTGAAGGCAAGCTTGCGAGTCTGCAGGTGACTCAGTAGAAGCTTCACACTGACAGTTCAGGACCAACAATAGCAATTGGTCAAAGAATTGAAGCATGCGGTTGCGTAGTGCACCACCAAGGTGGCAGTCATACAGGTTGTGTTGGGAGGTCTTCACACCAAGATCTTTGCACCCGCAGAGTGACTCGAGGGCGAGTCACCATGTTTGTGTTGGGGGCTTGTTGGGAACGGGTTCCCCCAAGAGAAATTTTGGGGCTAAAAGCCCATGTTTTGGGACAATTTTGTAATAAAGTTGTAAAGTCTCTGCATTTTGTGGTCACGGAGCGCGAAGGTGTCAAGAGTCATAAAGGGTTGTCTGCCCTTATTTTTGTAAAGTGTCGAATCGGCTGTAAACATCTATCCATGGTCCGCAGATCATGGGATTGTATAAAAAGGAGCTAAGTAAGTAAGCTCTAAGTAGTAAGCAGCTAAGTAGAGTGGAGAAGTCTAAGTTTTTTTCAGTTCTTGGTGTAGGTAGAGGCTTTGCAACTGATTGCATAGAGGCCTACAGTAGAAGTCCGCAGCTGAGTGAATAGACCCTTGCAGCTATGTGCGCAAGGTGAATAGAGTCTATATTAAACTAAATATATCAATAAAGAGAAGTATTCTGCAATTACTTTGTATTTAGTCTCTGTTAATGCATTTGATTACATTGCATTACGATCTGGGTTTATATTACAATGTTTATTTGATGCGCGAATGTATGTGATTATATTTATTAATTGAACGTAAGTAAGAATATCAGTTTACGCGACAATAAGTGTAATTGATTGGTAGAATAAGTAAAACATTTGGGATAACTTGGGAACCTATACAAGACATCGTCATAGGAGTGCAAAAGTACCTGAACCGTTGGTTAGGTCTGCATGAAGGTCAATCATACACCTTCGTGAAGGTACTAAAGGGAGAGATAGAGGGTAGATTGATAAGCCCTAAGGCTTAACAACCTGTGTGAATGCAGGAGTAGGGGGTATAAACCAACATCACAACCATCTCAAGGTGTGGAAACTTGGTTCCAGCATCCCCCAATATTGCTTCGATTGAGACTTCGGTCCGCGCTCCGTGGGCTGATGCCGAAAGGGCCAGTAATGTAGGGATTTGTTTAGCTGACTAACATTGAACCTGCGTAGGGCCCACAAAGTCAACATACTACCTCTTGATGGCATCCCGGAACAAATTCTAAGTGGAAGCATCTAAAAAAATTGAGTTCGTACTTTCATCATTCTGCTCACAGTAGGTTTCCCAGCAGTCCTTGACGTGGGAGTGGCTTTGAGAAGAGAAAATGTAATCTTTTCTTGGTTGGAAAAATCATGAACATAAAAATATCCATCTAGCATATTTAACCATTTATCTATGATGTCCTCATCTATTTGGCCCTCAAATATGGGAATGTCAAATTTTTCTTGTACCGTAAAAGGTGTGGATCCTCCAGATTGGTTGTTGGATGTGGATGTGATGTCGGTGAGAAACAGATGAAGGATCTAGGAAAAGTTATCCATCATCACGTTCCTTTGTTTCTCGAGGGCCTTCTCGAGTAATATTTTGATAGGATCTCATACTCCCTTATCTTTATTTTCTTACCCCATGGGCATTCGTCGAGGTTTGCAAGGCTGATCTTGCAAAGGTTCATCTAGATCAAGCCCTAACTCCTTATATCCCGACCTCGTTGGGGACATGCAAAGAAAAATAAAGAAATAGCATATTGCTCTAATACCACTAATCCATATTTAAATGGGAATGCAACAAATTAGAGATATAACCATAAATATAGTGATGCGATAGAAATAACACTTCATTTCATTAATATCAAATACTAAAATATGCTTACAAACATAATGGAAATACGACTAGCTTGGGCGATGGTAGCTTATCTCTGAGAATATATGTGGTGGCTACATGCCTCTAAACTGAGTTACAATGAGGCTCAAGGGAATTTTTATCATTCAATAATAAGATAAAACCCTAAACAGCCAAAACCTTAACCCAAGGAGATGTAACACCAAGATTTTATGGGCCCTGTTAGGGTTGGTTGGGCAACCAACTTCCCGAGGTTGTAACTTGGTCATATTATCTTTGTTTGATGCGTATGATACCTCATTGGAAATATCTCTTCTAGTACTATAGCCACTAACACGATTTCTTTAAAAATATCGAAAGACATTTTTCCAAAATAACGTCGTTTAGGGCCCCAAAATGGCTCCAAAAGTTTAAGACTCGAAAAACTTCCAAAAATAGTAAATTGTGCTACAATTAAAGAAACTGAAAGAACAATGGTGAGGGTCCAAGTGGAATAGGTGGGTGGCCACCAATATCCACCTATATTAGGTTGGTCATGTCGTTTTGATTGACGAACGCCCCTGCAACCTTCATGAGACTGATGGACGACATCTTGTGACCCTTCACCAATACATTTGTGGTGGTGTATTTAGATGATATCTTCATCTTCAGCCAAAGTTGGAATGAGCACCTCCACCATATTCGACAGGTCCTTCAAACCCTGCGACAACACAAGTTGTGTGCTAACTTGGAGAAATGCACGTTTGGCCTGACCTAGGTTCAATATCTGGCATACATAATTGTTGATCTGGGTGTACATGTGGACCCATCCAACATACAAGTCATTCGGTATTGGCCAGCCCCAACCACTCTAACAGAGCTCTGCAACTTTTTGGGTCTTGCTAACTTCTAATGTAGGTTCATGTTGGGGTTCTCTCATATCACTTAGCCCTTAAGTCAAGTCACCAAGGGCAAAGAAAAAGCAAAGTTTTTTTAGTTTGAAACCCAACAAGCAAGTGTTCTCCGAGTTGAAGAATCACCTCAATTCTACACTAGTGCTCACATTACGAGACCTACAACAACCATTTGAGATTTAGACAGATGCCTCTGACTATATTATTGGTGCGGTTCTTACTCAGCATGGGCATCCAGTGGCTTACCACAGTGAGATGCTTTCAAACACAGTCTGAAAGTACCCCACTTATGACAAAGAAATGTACTCCATTGTGCAAGTCTACCATCAACGGAAGCATTACATTCTAGGGAAGGAAACGGTCATCCACATAAACCACCGACCTCTACAGTTCATACAGACACAAGGGAAGTTGCAAAATGATCACCATCAAAAATGGTCCACCTAGCTGCAACAATTCCATTTTAAAATTAAGTATAAGAAGGGAAGCACCAATAATGTCGTTGATTACCTTAGCAGACCATCGGTCATGGCATTGATCACTGTGCTCAACTCCTGTGGGCACGAGACATCATGGCGGCTGCATCTTTACAAGAGCAATCTTAAATTTGGCAACACATACCAGACACTCTTGGAAGAGAAGCAAGATCCAAATTTTCACCTTTAGGATGCCCTGTTATGCCACTTGGGACACATATGTGTTCCTTCAAGTGAGCATGCCAAGATGATTTGGGAGGTGCACTATAATTGAGTCGTTAGAAATTTTGGAGTAGAGAAACCAGTGGTGGTATTAAAGAAGTATTTTTATTGGCTGAAACTTCATCAGGATGCTAGGAAGTACTTTAGATCCTGCACTACCTGTGCCACTTTCAAACCAACCATCAAGAAGCAAGGCCTGTATACTCCTCTACCTACTCCTAGTCAGCCTTGGGAATCTGTCTCCATGGATTACATGTCAGGCCTTCCTTCTACTAAGAACAACAACGATTGTGTTTTTGTGGTCATCGACAGATTCTCTAAGATGGCCATCATGGCGGCCTGCAAGAAGAGAATCACAACAAAAGATATTGCTAAGTTCTTCTTTGAATGAGTTTGGGTACACTTTGGGATCCCACAATCCATTGGCTCAAATCGAGATAGAAAATTACTGAGTGCATTTTGGTAAAGTCTCTGATCGATGTTGGATACAAAACTTACTAAGTCCACGTCTTTCCATCCCCAGACTGATGGCCAAATAGAGGTTTTCAACAGGATGATCGTACACATTCTACACATGTACAACTCGAAGCATCCACGCACATGGGATGAAAGCCTCCCCTGTGTCCAACACAGCTACAACAAATCTCTCCACAGCTTAACGACCCACTTCTTCTTTCAGGTAGGGGTGGAATTTCATCCATTATGTCCTATTGATGTGGCCATACCATTTTTAGCTACTCTCGCAGCTTCATCTCATGTCCAATCCAAATCCAACAAGGCTAACAACTTCATTGAGCGCATTCAATACATCTGCCATCGGTTCAATGATATATTGGACAGAGCCAATGTTAAGTACAAGCAGTGCCATGATCAACATTAGGTGCCACACAAGTTCCAGGTGGGCGACAAATTTTGGCTACATTTGCAGAATGAGCACCTCATTGGACCCCACCATAAGATTTTCCCACTCCAATATGGGCCATACACCATCATCAAGGTTGTAGGGGACAATGCCTTCGAGCTTAGCATTCCACCATTTCTTGGTCTGCACCCAGTGTTCAATGTATACCACCTTCAGCCATACTTTCAACCATTGATGGACACATTCAATGTTCCAAAACATCCCACACCAACAAAGCTAAACCCAGACTACATGGAATAGGCCACCACTGATTAGATCATGGACACACAAATCAAGAACACTCGCCAACAGAAGATCCAACTTTATTGGGTTGTCAAAGCTGGCCATCTCCACCAAGGCAAGTGGCTCACTAGGGTCCAATTTTAGCACAAGTTCCCCATCTCATGAAGGCACTCAACACAATGGGGACAATTGCATTGTAGCACAATTTACTATTTTTGGCATTTTTTTGGGTCTTGAACTTTCGGAGCTGTTTTGATGCCCTAAACGACGTTTTTAGGGAAAACGGAGAGACTAAAAGTTCTTGAATGAATATCTTAGTTTGTTTTTGGCCTTCTCTTTGAGATCTTTGAAACGAGGTATTACGATAGCCAAACGAAGATCGTATGTCAAAGTGACAACCCTGGGAAGTTGATGTACCAATTTACCCAAACAGGGCCCATAGTTTTGGTGCTTCATCTCATTAGGTTAGGTTTTTGGATGTTTATGGTTTTCCATTGTTTCTCAATAATAAATAGGCCTTTGAGCCTCATTGTAACACAATTCAGAAGCATGTAGCTGCCACATATCTTCTCAGAGATAAGCTACCATCATCTGAGCTATCTTATTTCCATTTTGTTTGTAAGCATAGTTCAGTATTTTTCTATTGATGAAATGAAGTTTTTTTCTGCTGTAAGTTTTTGTGTTCCTGTTTAAGTTCGGATCAGCAAGGGGATGGAAGGACACAAAATCCTATGCACTAAATTCAAGTAGAATCATGAACAAGATAAAGGAAATTAGGTTCAAAACCATGGAGCACATTTTAAGGCCTTCAATGCCACACATTACAAGTACAATTTTCCATAACACAACATAGCTAAATTTCTTGTTTAATATTAAATCCAACTACAAATACACATTTTTTTGAGAGGAAATAAACACAGAAATAATAAATATAGAGGGAATTACATACTACACATCTTAGTGCTTGGAATCACCAAAAACTTCTTCATTAATATTCAAGAACAACATACATATGATAAGCTCTGGAACTTGAAAAACTTCCAAAAAAAACTACAACCTCTGCAATCGAAAATTGAACCCCCACTATTGAGTCATTCATCTCTTTTATAAGGGGAAACAAAAACAAAGGCAATTACAAAAATATCTTGGAATGTTGTAGTTGTCTGAGCATGTGACTAGTCTAGTTGTCCCAATGATCACATAACAACCTTGATTCTTTTCTTGAAAATGGAATATTAACAACATTGCATAAACGACACAAATGTTTCATGATTGCCCAAACAAAATATCCTCATCACCAACTTCCTTGATCTCCTGAGGTGGACCCAGGCTCCATTATGCATATTCATGATAGGTTGATGATCTGGACACATTTTTTCTCTTGTATTCCTTCCCCATTTCCCTATCACTTTACCTATCATTTTCTCCTCCAAATGATTAAATCGAACCTTTTTGGAGTTGGCTCCTCTTATAGGTGCTTCCTTCCACCCATTGTGATTGAAATCCCTATAAAAATCATAGCATAGAGGCTTCATTACAGTGGAGGAATTACAGGGGGAACGGTGACAAAAACATCTTTGTGGGCTCTTTAAACTCCATACATTCTCGCGAGCCCTAGTCCATGTAACTATTTTTAAATGGAATTAAAATTTCTTACAGGATTCCCACCTCTCAAGGTGATCCACATAACTTTAACAAAGTAAAAACCTCACCAATCACACCCACCCTTTGTGAGGGCCCCACAACTGTCGCTTAAAAAATTCGGGGAACAAAAAGTTTTTCTGTTGTCTTCACTTGACATCCTTGTTTCCCTGGGGCCTTGATACTTTTGAAATGAAATTAGACAAAGCTATGAGATTCTTGGATTCTGGGATTCCAATATTCCTCCACTATTATTCCCTACTCCATGCAAACCTGATGCCCTTTTATAATTAACAAAATGTTACGGGGTTATGACCCTCCAAGGTATGCAACCGGGGTAAGGTCAAGTTGATGTCAACCAAGCCACATGCCAACTTTTGATTGGCCCATGTTTCACCTATATATGGGCCCCTTGGGTTCCTAAAACCACCAAAACTACTTACTACGTGTCCACCTCTCAATAGGTGATTGCTGACATCACCTATGACCAATGATATATTGCCACCTATTCAGTCAGAGATGGGAGAAAGGGTCCCTCTATCCTTGGTTTTGAAATTTTTTTTTTTTTGTAAATGGATCCAAGTGACCTATTTCCAAACTAATTCCTAAAGACCTCAATCCTAGTGCTTTAAGAAATTCATCTTACAAAGTTTACAAGGTTTCGGGATTTCGACTTCTGTAGGTCCATCTTTGACTGCCTCTATCCTTTAATGTAGGAGGCCATTTTCAAACTTCTACATACCATTGGCAAGCTATTTCATAGCACTTTATGGGTGAGTGGGTCTGATGTAGTCTTTGAGCTCATATTCCACCTAAAGAATGGCCTTAAATTCTTTGTTATTTTTTGCACCTTGACTGTTCTACTATATGAAATACAAAGGGAAGGATGAAGAAGGTGATGCATCAAATGGTTTCAGCTCACATACCACACTCACTTAGCAGTGGTCTTGAATTATAACATAGTCACCATGCTGACCTAACAAATGGGCTCACCCCCCAGAGTCCATCATAGTCATCGATCTACGAAGCGCACTTTGCTAACTCTCAATTTCCATGGGGAAAGCATTGGCTTAACAGTGATGCTTGTTACCTCATCGGAGCTTCACTGGGGTGAGGCCGCTTCGAGATTGATGGGGATCTAGATGATGAGTAGTCATCATTTAACCATTTTAAAATTAAAAGCGAGGGGGAGGACCATGTTCCATTCTTTTGTGTTTTTTATTCTTTTTCTTTCTCCTTCATTTTTTATCTAGAGCTCTAAATATTCTTTGAGCTCATGAATCAAAATCCTTTTCAATACAACAATTTTTGAAGAAATATAGGGGGGTACAGCATTGGCTCCTACTCGGGATAATGTCTTGTTGGAAAGGCACTGAGAACCTGTAGAATAGTAGCCTTGTTGGGCATGGATTCAAAAATATATTGAATCGGGAAAACCAGAATATCTCCCTAAAACTTTATTTGCTATAAGTCTTCTCCTTATAAAACTGAAATGTAGAACTATAACTTCTAAAAACTAGAAATTAAATCCTCACATAGCGAGCTTATTTATGTACAATGCCTACTTATCCTACTTATGTACGGCACTTAATTCACTCAAGTGAAGTCAACATTCCAATGACACCAGCCCAACGTCTTAGTGCTAGACTGATCTGGATTTAAATAAGAATGCAAAAAATTACAGAGATAACCATAAATACAGAGATACAAGATAAATAATATTTCATTTCATTAATGTAAAATACTAAAATATGCTTACAAACAGAAATGGAATAAACTAGCTTGGGCGATGGTAGCTTATCTCTGAGAAGAGATGCGGTGGCTACATGCTCCTGAACTATCTTACAATGAGTCTTAAAGGCCTATTTATTGTTGAGAAACAATGGAACACCCTCAACATCGAAAACCCTAATTGTTGAGGGATTTTCTCCCCTAGGGATTTTGGGTGGAAACCCTAGCAGACTGAAAGTTGTCTAAACAGAGAAACACACATTCACACAGCCATTATGCTATCAAAAGCAAATTTTAAAGTAAGAAGGGTGTACCTCAGGTCCTGCGTTCGAGAAGTTCCTCAAGGTTCCAAACCCTTCTTCAAGTCCCTTTCGCTCCTTTGTCCTGTAAAACAACCAATTCCAAATAATACAGCAGTATATGGACAAAGACTTATACAGAAATCGTCTTTATGTTATAAAAGAAGGAAGTTAGTTATGAGCTTTAAACCACCATTCACATATGAAATTCAAACATGAACATCATAAACATAAAGAAGAAGCATATCGGGAACCAAGACGTGTTTCTTTATTATAGAAAAATAGAATGTACAAAAGGAGTAATAACATCAGAAACTTTTGCAGGCTCCAAGCAAAGTTCTTCCGGTCCATCCAGCCTCAAGCCTTTAGATATCTCTCCAAGACTCACTCCATGATGCCATAACTAGTAGATGAACATCAACACACAAGGAAACAAGAGTTTCCTGTACAAATGGGGGAAGTGCAGAAGGCACAAGGGTCTTCAGACCTAATCAGGGGAAAAATTTCAGTATAATAACCTTTCTCTCTCTTCTCTCCTCCCTTAGGCCCTCCCTTTGATGTATTTTTATACCACTCCAAAAGTAATTTTTTAGTTAGGAGTTGGTTGGGAACAGTTGGGCCACGGGCACTAATAGGTGATCAGCCGGTAAACCCCGTGATCTCCACCCGAAAATAAGGAGTTTTATATTTTTTTTAAGTGTTTTAATATATATACGTGGGTTGGGTATATGCAGACCCACGTATACACGCGTTTAACTCAGGGCAATGTCGCGTACAAGGAATAAAACACTGTTTTTTAAATTTGGGCCCAGGTTTGGAAGGAGGGGTTGCCCTAGGCCATGAGTGTAGCATCACAAACCATAATAGTGAGATTTGGAGCTATAATAGATGCCCCCTAATATATGAGGTCAGAAGGGGTACATGATGGCTGAAATATATTAAGCAAGTACATGGAAAGGAAATCTACCAAAAACCAAGGAGTACTTCACCAGAATTCAGTCTGCTAAGCCACAAAAGGAGATCATAAAGAAACATCGTCTGAGGTGGGCATACCCATGCTTAGAGAAATCAAAGCATGTCTGCATATCAAGTACAAGCGGATCCACTAAGTATACAAGTATAAATGACTGGAAAATACATAATGGATCATCTGATCATGATCGAACGTGTACATGTCTGAATATCACATATAAAACTGTCAATGACGCTGAGAAATACAACGGACCACTGATATCAAAGACTGATCCCAAAACGTACCAACTGAACATGATGGAAAAGGATGGTACTACACTGCAAACTCAGTTGCCAGCATATAGAATGTCGCCATAACTGACTGCAACATATAATAAGGTGGAGTGGTATCAACTGGCAACAATAGGAGAAACTGTCAAGTGAACCAATGAATGTTGATACAACCTGAGGTCTTCACCGACCGCCGTGGTACATTTCTACACCATGGGAATAAATGATCTGAGGTTGACCATGTGGGAAATCGTTTGATTACCGGTCATTGATGTATATCGTTAACAAACGCGAGACTACTCACCAATAATGATAATGAGCATCAAGATACCCAGTAAAAACCAACAAGTGCGAATAAATGAGATGGAGTCGAACACCTATAAGAATCTATCGATCAGGAGACAATGGTGGTTTCCCACTGTCGATAGTGAAGGATCTGCCACTAATGACTGCAAACCCCAAGGTACTTCCAAATGGACTCTAGATCTTTGCCCCAGAGCAATGAGTCAGAGTCGATAGGGAAAAATCCGCTAGAAGGAAGGCATTAAGGAATACTTCATCATAACTGCGCGATGTAACCCGTAGCCAATAATGTGGAAGGAATCGGATGAAAGAGATGTAGTAACCCAACCGAAGACGTTTCCGGCGTACACAAGAAATGGCTAGCGCACGGCAAAAAATGCTCTGAACCAACCAATATGAAAGCTGACACAGAGGCAGAGTATCCACCAATAGGGTCAAATGGAAACCAAGGTACTGCATGAATCCCAATGTGTGATAATGTAAGCTGACGTCGAACACAAGAGAAACCACTCGGTCGAAGACCCATGATACTGATCGATGATGAGCACAAGGTAACCTATCAATAATAAAAATAGGGCCAGGGTGTAGCTCTAGGCCTGTCCTCAAAGCAAGATGTCGTCGTCGATAAGGACAAGACCCGCCAGCAGGAAGTCAATGGAGACCTTCTCAGACCGGCACGAGTAAAGGACCAATATAACTGATGTGATGATAGACATGACACTGAAAACCAAGATGGCCGACTGAAAAATGAGTCAAGAGACACCACAGAAAGGCCGACTCAGACTAACTTCCCTTGAACAAAAGCACGACTCAATGTGACTATATGGGAGCATATGATGACTCTATATAAGTTCGTCATGCAGGAGGCACGAACGAACCCTCCATATGATTGGAAGAGATAACCAATCGGGGGAGAACTAACTCAATAACAAGGTTAAGGCGTACCTAAGTCAAACTAAATCCCACCCATACGGAGGAGACCTTGTTTTGAGTGCTTTGTTCAAGGGCGACACAACTGACTCTAGCTGTCAATAATAGATGGAAATATTGTCCTGTTCCCGCTCTTTTTAGAATATTTAATTTTTTTGTCTTTTTGTGTTAAGCTCGAAAAAGAATAAAATAATGCTATGGTATAGTGGAAAGAACAAGTGTCGGTGAAACAGATGATCTAGTTCTTGGGAGGGGAACATTCCTATGCTCAATGCAGGGAGGCGAAAACTGGTCAGTGACACTCAAAGGTGTGTTCCTTCCACGGGTCAAGGTGTGTCAAGCTGCAGAAGTCAAAGGTAAGCAAGGTTGATTTTGCAGACGTCATGGTCAAAATTTGGCTTAAACACGAGTCCAAGTGAAGCCAGCTCTAGGCCAAAAGGTGCAAATAGTCAACATGCAATGCAATAGTACAACTCAACACAAAGGAGCCTCTAGGGTATAAGGCCAAAACAAAGCGAAGAAGCTAGGAGGAATGAGTCTTCAACGCATAAGTCATGGCGAGACTACAGAGGACTCCCGAGCCTACTCAAATTGAAGCAGCATGGGCAGCAAATGTCAGTGAGCTGCTAACTACGATGCCCATGTAAAGGATGGCTCTACCATCGTGTCATGATTTTTAAAAAATCGGCGAGTGAAGATGGTTTACGAACCATAACATGATGGGATCGACCCTATGGTAGATGTATCGGCAGATGGAGGCTAGTATGCATGATGCAACAGAAAAATGATGTCCCTAACCTATATGCCACTGAAAAACGATACCTGCCATGACAGGTCAGCAATCATGGAACCGTCTCGAAAAAGTCGAAAATGTCCAAAATGTCCAGAAAAAAAAAACCAATCTCGACATTCCAAGCTCCCAAGTTAAAAGTCACATGAGGCCAAACAAAATAAAATTTTGAATTTTCAAAACTTATAAAAGGGATTTTGGACTCACCATTTTTACCAAAAAGTGTTGACATCACAAAACTCTCAATGATATATGTACAAATATACATAATATACAAAGAATCCATTGACTAACCACTACTTAAGCAAAGTACTTCTTTAGGTAGAGCCCGTTTTGGGGCTCCGCCAGCTTGCTTCCCTCAAAATCGATTAACTCATACGACCCTTTTTCTAAGACTCGTTTAATAATGAAAGGACCGTACCACATAGGCTTAAACTTGCCTGCCCCCAAGGCATCTTTATCTTGGTCATAGACCAAGACAAGGTCGCCTTCAGAAAAGACTCGAGGATGGACAGATTTATCATACTGCGTTTTGACCCTTTTCTTATGAGCCTCATTCATCGTGGCGGCATCTTGACGCTGCTCATCGAGATGTTCCAAGTGAAGGAGGCGCTCTTCGAGACTCGAAGTCTCTGGAAAAAGCTCTACAGCTAACTTAAGAGATGGAATTTCACATTCAATTGGAAAGATATATTCCAACCCGTAAACCAACTGAAAAGGTGTAAAACCAGTAGCAGTCTTTACGGAGGTCCGGTATGCCCAAAGAGCTGAATACAACATAACGTGCCAATTGGACCAATTTTTATCGATTATTCATTGGAGTATCGTCTTAATATTTTTATTGACTGCCTCGACCTATCCATTGGCCTGAGGATAATAAGGAGACGAGTGCTCTTGGCGGAAACCTAATTTAAGAGCCAAATCAGACATCAGTTGATTCTGGAAGTGACTGCCATGATCAGTGACAATCTCTCTTGAGACATCGAATCTTGAGATAACCTGATTGAAAAGAAACAAAGTTGTCGTGTCACTATCATTTTTATAAGTGGTCATGGCCTCGGCCCACTTCGTAAAGTAGTCTACAACCACAATAATATACTTGTGATTCGTCGCTGAAGGTGGATTACAAGTTGTAAAATCAATACCCCACTTAGTAAAAGGACCGACCGTGACAACGAGAAAAAGAGGAGCTGGATGAGCACGCATATTTCAAGTAAAGATATGACAAGGGTGGCAACGTTTGACCGCTTCCACACAGTCTTTAAAAAGTGAAGGCCAAAAATAGCCGGCACGTAAGATGCGTTGGGCTGTAGCAAGCCCTGATAGATGACCACCACAAGCTCCACTATGGCAATCATTGAGAACTGACTATGCTTCCTCCAAGGTTAAACAGCACCGAAGGATTGAATCAACCCCTCGATGGTATAAGGTATCACCAATGATAACATAATTTTTGGCCAGGTTACGAAATTTACGACGTTCATCCTTGGAGAGAGTAGAGGGAAACTTTGAAGTTTGGAGATAGACAATGATATCTCCATACCAAGGGTCGAGTGAAGAGATGAGGAATAAATTTTCGTCGGGAAAACTTTCCTCATAAACCGTATCCTCTCCACAAGGTAGCCCAGAAATTAGCTCAGCGAAAACCATGGATTTCTTAGACTTGGCTGACAAGAAATCGAGATCAAATTCTTGCAAGATGAATATCCATCTATTATATTTTCCCCCAATCACTCGCCTACTGAGGACAAATTGAAATGGATTGACCGCCGCTAAGACAAAATTTTTGCGTAGCAAGATATAATGACAGAGCCGCTGGACAGCATGGACAGCTGCCAAGGCCAACTTCTCAACCGGAGAATAGCGAAGTTCAGGACCTATTAAGCCTCGGCTCAAATAATAAATCACATGCTCGGTGAGAGCATCGTCCTCCTGAACTAGAACCATACCAATGGTTGATTCTGCCGCAACAAGATATAAAAGGAAGTCTCTGCCATAATCTGGTGGACTCAAAAGCGGGGTAGAGACTAGTGCTTTTTCAAAGCATCAAACGATCATTGCGCAAATTCGTCCCATACAAATGGAACTCCTTTTCATAGCAACCGCATGAACCCTTTAGTGATCTCGGCATAGTTTGCTATAAACCGCCTTAAGAAATTAGCCTTCCCTTGAAGACTCTGAAGTTGACGAATTGAGGACGGGGGAGGCAACTGAACTATTGCCTCAACTTTGAAGGGATCAACGCAAATCCCTTCATTTGACACAATGAACCCTAACAACCGACCGGACGTAACCGCGAAAATGCACTTGTTGGGATTCAGTCGGATTTTATAAAAACGACGTCGCTTGAAAACCATTCGAAGGTGTCTAGGGTGATCAATTC
>APFE030871338.1:14906-72387 GCA_000404065.3 Pinus taeda | reverse complement strand
CTTTTCTTTTCTTTAATTCACACTTCACACTCAAAAGTTAACAAAACTATTTATGCCTAAAGAGATGAAAATCTATCCTAATGCAACAACTATATGCTTGATGCAAGATTGAAAACAACTCTAAAACAAGAAATGAAAGTTTCTTTGCTTATCAAATTTTCTTTTGCCACTTACAATGTCTAGATGGAATATGAAATGCTACCATTCATTTCGTCTAAACACTAAAAAAAAAACTCAAGACAAACATAAAGCACTTTCACTCACCAAAAGGAAACCAAATGAAAAGCAAGTTCAAGAAAGAAAAACAACACTTTTCACAAAGTTCTCTTCAAAGTAGCAACAAAAACTGAAACTTTGTGATTGAAACAATAAGCAAGAAACACTTTTGCAAGTAGACACCATACAATGAATGAAAACTCAACAAAAACAAATGTGTTTAAAGATGCTTTTTGACAATCGAAAGCAGCAATGAAAGCTCTGGTAACAAAGACCAAAAAATATTAAAAAGACAAATTCAAGAAAGCATCAATTGACAACTTTGATGAAACAAAGAAGTAAATGGTCACAAAAAGAGGTTTTGTCAAGCAAACAAAAAGTCACCAAAAGAAAAATTCAACACAAAGATTGATAACAATGTTTCTGCTCTGATAAATCAGAGCAGCCAAGATTCCAACAAGAAATCTTGTGTTCTTTTAGAAAAAAGACGATGACGCTTGCAAACACAAAACAAGACCAATACTCCTTATAATCAGAGAGAAATCGGAGTAAGACGCTTGCTGTAAAACAAACAACTGATACTAGCAAAAATTACTGTTTCAAACTGACTCAGAACACCAGACAAACTTCAGAGACACAAAAATTTATAAATCATGAAAGTTGCAAGATATATGCGACTGTACTTAAGTGCAGATTGCGTGTATACGCGACTGTGCCTGAGGAAACCTGCGTATATGCGGGTTTACTTCAGGAAACTAGCGTACGTACGCTTCTGTAACTAAGGAAAACAGCGTATATGAAATATTTCAAGAAAAAATAAAAAAACAAACTGAAGAAACTGGTAAAACTCAGAAGTCAAGAACAGACCAGACAGTAACCGCAAACCAACAAGCAACTAAGCCCTAATCGGCTTGACAAACACCTAAACTAGGAACAACAATAGTGTTGTCCCCAGTGGAGTCGCCAATTCTGTTGAGGGATTTTCTCCCCTAGGGCTTTTGTGTGGAAACCCTAGCAGACTGAAAGTTGTCTAAATAGAGAAACACACATTCACACAACCATTATGCTATCAAAAGCAAATTCTAAAGTAATAAGGGTGTACCTCAAGTCCTACGTTCGAGAAGTTCCTCAAGGGTCCAAACCCTTCTTCAAGTCCATTTTGCTCCTTTGTCCTGTAAAACAACCAATTCCAAAGAATATAGTAGTATATGGACAAAGACTTATACAGAAATCATCTTTATGTTATAAAAGAAGGAAGTTAGTTATGAACTTTAAACCACCATTAACATATGAAATTCAAACATGAACATCATAAACATAAAGAAGAAGCATATTGGGAACCAAGACGTGTTTCTTTATTATAGACAAATAGAATGTACAAAAGGAGTAATATCACCTAAGTAACCTTTCGCAAGCTCCAAGCAAAGCTTGCTTCCGGATTCGTCCAGCCTCAATCCTTTAGCATATCTCCTTCCAAGACTCACTCCATGATGCCATAACTAGTAGATGAACATCAACACACAAGGAAACAAGAGTTTCCTATACAAATGGGGGAAGTGCAGAAGGCACAAGGGTCTTCAGACCTAGTCAGGGGAAAAATTTCAGTATAATAACCTTTCTCTCTCTTCTCTCCTCCCTTAGGCCCTCCCTTTGATGTATTTTTATACCACTCCCAAAGTAGTTTTTTAGTTAGGAGTTGTTTGGGAACAGTTGGGCCACGGGCACTAACAGGTGATCAGCAGGTAAAACCCGCGATATCCGCCCAAAAATAAGGAGTTTTATATTTTTTTAAGTGTTTTAATACATATACATGGGTTGGGTATATGCAGACCCATGTATACACGCGTTTAACTCAGGGCAATGTCGCGTACAAGGAATAAAACACTGTTTTTTAAATTTGGGACCAAGTCTAGAAGGAGGGGTTGCCCTAGGCCATGAGTGTAGCATCATAAACCATAATAGTGAGATTTGGAGCTATAACACTAACCCTAGGAGATGAAGCGCCAAACTATGGCCCTATTTTGTGTAAATTGGTACATCAACTTCTCGGGGTCGTAACTTTGGCATATGATCTCCGTTTGACCCACACAATACCTCATTAGAAAGATCTATCTGAGGACTAGAACTTTGGGAAGAGAAACATTGGTTCATTGAACCATGTTGCTCCTATTTTTCCTAAAAAATGTCGTTTAGGGCCTCAAAACAGCTTCGGAAGTTTAGGACCCAAAAAATTGCCAAAAATAGTAAATTGTGCTACAAATAAGGAAACTAAAAAATTGAAAGAATCAATGGTGGGGGTCCAAGTGGAATTGGTGGGTGACCACCAATATCCACTTGGATCATTCCTCTCCCTTTAGGAAGCAATGGTCCCCATTGCAATGAGTTCCTCCATGAGATGAGGAAACTTCCACTGAACTTGGTCCCTAGTGAGCCACTTGCCCTAGCAAAGGAGTTGGCCTGCTTTGAAAACTCGATACAGTTGGATATTTTGTTGGTGAGTGTGATTGATCTATGTGTCCATGATCCAATCATTTGTAGCTTTTTCCATGCAATTTGGATTTAACTCTGTTGGTGTGAGTTGTTCTGCAATGTCGGATGTGTCTGGTAATGGTGGAAAGTATGGTTGAAGGCGGTCCACATTTAACACTGGGTGCAGGCCAAGGAATGGGGGAATGCTGAGCTCAAATGCATTGTCTCCCACAACCTTGGTAATGGTGTAAGGAACATATCAGAGTGGTCTGAGTTTCTAATAGGCTCCGGTAAGGTGTTCCTTTTACAAATGCAACCAGACTTTGTCACCCACCTGAAACTTGTGTGACACCCGATGTTGATCATGTCATTGCTTGTGTTTGGCATTTGATTTCTATACAATGTTGTGGACCTCCTGGGGGATATGTTGGATGTGCTCAATGAATTTTTTTGCCTTATCTATTTTGGACTGGACATGAGCCGAATCTTTCTTAGTAGTTGCAAATGGCATGGCCACATCAATGGGACATAGTGGCTAGAATCCCAAGCCCACCTAAAAAGGGTTGTGTCCAGTCGAGTTGTGGAGAGCCCAGTTATAGTTGTGTTGAACATAGGGGAGGCTCTCATCCCATGTGTCTATATGCTTTGAGTTGTACATGTGCAGAATGTGTACTATCATCTTGTGGACAACCTATGTCTGGCCATCAGTTTGGGGATGGAAGGTTGTGGACTTAGTGAGTTTGGTGTCCAGCATCGACCAGAGACTAGAGAAAAATGTGCTGAGGAACTTGTTGTCCTGATCTAAGATGATAGACTGTGTGATCCCAAAGTGTACCCACACTTGTTCAAAGAAGATTTTAGCAGTGGCTTCTGCTATGATATTCTTCTTGCAGGATGCCATAATGGCCATCTTTGAGAACTTGTCGATGACTACAAAAACATAGTCATTTCCATGCTTAGTAGAAGGAATACCCGACATGTAATCCATGGAGATGGATTCCCAAGGTCGACTAGGGGTAAGCAGTGGAGTATAGAGGCCTCGCTTCTTGATGGTCAGTTTGGCAATGGTGCAGGAAGTGCAGGATCTGGTGTACTTTCTGACATCTTACCAAAGATTCAACCAATAGAAATAATTTTTTAGTACTGCCACCATTTTCTCGATCTTGAAATCCCCAATAGCTTGACTGTCGTGTGCTTCCCAAAATCATCTTGGAACTCTCACTTTAAGGAACAAAAAGGTGACCCAGGAGGCATAACAGGGCATCCCGAAGGTGAAAATATGGAAAATGTTGACCCTCCAAGAGTGTCTGGTATGTGTGGCTGAATTCTGGGTCACTTTTGTAGATAAGTGGCCAATTAGAAGTCTCGTGCCCACAATAGTTGATCACGGTGGTTAATGCCATGATCGATGGTTGACTGAAGCAATATGCAACATTATTGGTGTTGCCCTTCTTATACTTGATATTCAAATGGAACTTTTGCAGGTATGTGGACCACATATGATGGAAATCATTCTGCAACTTCCCTTGCATATGTATGAACTTCAGGGGTCGGTGTTCTGTGTGGATGACCGTTTCCTTCCCCAAAATGTAATGCTTCCATTATCAGCAGGCTTGCACAATCAAATACATCTATTTTTCATAAGTGGGATACTTTCAGACTATGTCTGAAAGTGTTTCACTGTATGCCACTATTTGCCCATGTTGATTAAGGACTTCCCCAGTAGCATAGTCAGAGGCAAATATCTTATCGAATACATCTATTTTTCATAAGTGGGATACTTTCGGACTATGTCTAAAAGTGTCTCACTGTATGCCACTATTTTCCTGTGTTGAGTAAGGACTTCCCCAATAGCATAGTCAGAGGCAACTATCTTAATCTCAAATGGTTGTTGCAAGTCTGGTAATGCAAGCACTGGTGTCGAGCAGAGGTGATGTTTAAACTCTGTGAATGCCTTCTATTGAGATTCAGACCAAAAGAATTTTTCTTTCTCTCCTCCCTTAGTGACTTGACTCAAGGGCCAAGTGATATGATAAAATCCCAACATGAACCTGCAGTAGAAGTTGGCAAGACCCAGAAAGCTACAGAGCTCTATCAGAGTGGTTGGAGATGGCCAATCCTGAATGAATTGGATCTTGGCTAGGTCCACATGCACCCCCTGTTCATCAATAATGTATCCCAGATACTGAACCTGGGTCATGCCAAAAGTTCATTTCTCCAAATTGGCACATAACTTGTGTTTCCGCAGTGTTTGGAGAACCTGTCGGATGTGGTGGAGGTGCTCTTCCCAACTTTGGCTGAAGATCAAGATGTCATCCAAGTATACCACTAAAAATGAGTTGGTGAATGGCCACAGGATATCATCCATTAGCCTTATGAAGGTTGCAGGAGCATTTGTCAACCCGAAAGTCATAACCAACCATTTGAAAAGGCCCTCCTTGGCTTTAAAGGCAGTCTTCCACAAATCAGAGGGTTCGATTGGTACCTGATGATATCCTGACTTCAAATCGATCTTGCTAAAATATGTTTCCCCCTTCAGTTGGTCCATAAGGTCATCAATCCATGGGATTGGGTACCTATTCCAGACAGTGATCTTGTTCAGTGCCCGATAGTCAATTCAAAGTCTTGAAGCCCCATCCTTCTTTTGTACCAACACGATCGAGCTCCTAGAGAGCGATGAACTCTATCGGATGTGACCTTTCTACAGCAGCTCCTAAATCTACCTCTTGATTTCATCATTCTCCACAATGGATTGTCGATAGATTGGTCCATTTGGCAGTGACACACTTTGGGTCAGATCGATGGAGTGCTTGACTTGACAGTGCAGAGGAACCCCTACAGGGGAGGTGAAGATGTCCTCGTACTCCTCCATGACCTTGTCCATACATAGTTTTCGTGTGGAGGGGCCCTATCTAGAGGTCGTGGCCACCGTCTTCTTATTTCCTTGAGGGCGTATCATCAGGAAAACAAATTTCCCAGTTTTGGAAATGAGCTTACTCATTGTTTTGTAGTAACCAAAGAGATGGCAGTAAGTGGTGCTACCTCTGGTATCCTGTACAGCTTATTTCCCAAAGTAACAATGACAGCACGAGGCCTTGACTCATATATAACATGTCACTTCCATAAGTATGGTTGGCCTAATAATACATCAAAAAAATCATGGGGAGCAATGCCACACAATACCTCATCCATGAAGGGCTTGATGTTGTATGGAAGGTGACACTGTTGGCTCATGTGAAGATCCCATCCTTGGTGAAGTCACCGAATGGTGTACGGTTGTGGATGTGATGTGGTTGGTAAGCCTAGCCATTTCACGACCTCTATTGAAATTAGGTTCTTTTGGCTCCCGTTGTTGACAATGAACTGTAGCAGGAAGCCCTTTACCCAC
Source organism: Pinus taeda (assembly GCA_000404065.3). Taxonomy (NCBI): domain Eukaryota; kingdom Viridiplantae; phylum Streptophyta; class Pinopsida; order Pinales; family Pinaceae; genus Pinus; species Pinus taeda. The sequence goes on along the minus strand of APFE030871338.1, from coordinate 66,314 downwards.
ATCTAGGAGGGGAAGAGATGCTCCTCCTCCTTTGGATATTCGAGTTCCTCCTTTTGGATCTTCATGGTGGCAATGGTGGCATTGGGTTCCGCATCGATAATATTCTTCCCTTTGTCATTCCCCTTATCAGGTTCTGACTCAGAGTCTAAACATGCATCTGATTTGGAATACTTTAGCTCGTCCACGAGTGACTGCTTAGCCAGACACTCACTTGTGTAGCGAGTGGAGCTCTTAAGGAACTCACACCACTTTCCTGTGTCCTTCTTGAACTTCTTGGTGTTGTTATTTTCTTGCAGCTTTGGTGGGTTTTCCTGGGTCGCCCCCCCTGGCTTCATCCTTTGTTCAGCGGTTTTGGGGTGTCTTTCCCTTGCTTCGGATTTGCAGATCCAAAGTCTTGCTTGTTCTGTTTAAACTTCTGCTCGATCTTGACAGCATATCGGTATGCCATGCCAAGCGAGGAGATGTCCAGGAACTCCATCTCGTCTTGGATGTACCTGTGTATGCAATCGCAGTATTTGAGTACCAAATGTAGCTCAGAATCCTTGATACCCAACTTTGTGCGAAGGGTATGAAAAATATTGGTAAACTTTGGCACATCTTGGTCCCTTCCTTGCTGCAGTTTGGTCCACTTTATTTATTTATCCTCATGGCTTTTGATAGGGTAGTACTACTCCTTAATGGCATTTCAGAATGAAGTCCAAGTGGGTGCAGCTAAAAAAAGTGAGGTTGTACTTTCATCCTTCTGGTCGTAGTAAGTTTCCCACTAGTCCTTGACGTGAGGGGTGGCTTTGAGAAGAGCGAGAGTAAACTTTTCCCGGCCGAAAAAAATCATGAACAGAAAAATACCCTTCTAGCATATTTAACCATTTATCTACAATGTCTACATCTATCTGACCTTCAAATATGGGATTGTCAAATTTAACTTGTACCTTAAAGGGTGTGGCACTTCCAAAGTAGTTTCTAGAAGTAGATGTGTTACCCCTGGGTAGCCACTGAAGGATCTAGGAAAAGTTGTCCACCATCGTGTTCCTTTGTCACTCGAGGGCCTCTTCGAGCAAGATTTTGATAGGATCTCCTGCCCCCTCATATTTATTTTCATCCACCATGGGATGCCATCGAGATTTGTGAGGCTGGTCTTGCAAAGGTTCGACCAATTCAAGCCCTAACTCCTTATATCCTGACCTCATTCGAGACATGCAAAGAAAAATAGAGAAAGAGTAGGCCGCTCTAATACCACTGATCTAGATTTAAACAAGAATGCAACAAATTACAAAGATAACCATAAATACAAAGATATAATAGAAATAAAACTTCATTTCATTAATGTAAAATACTGAAATATGCTTACAAATAGAAATGGAAATAAACTAGCTCAGGCGATGGTAGCTTATGTCCGAGGAGAGATGTGGTGGCTACATGCCCCTGAACTATATTAAAATGAGGATCGAAGGCCTATTTATTGTTGAGAAACAATGGAACACCCTAAACATCCAAAACCCTAACCCTAGGAGATGAAGCGCCAAACTATGGGCCCTGTTTTGGGTAAATTGGTACATCAACTTCCCAGGGTCGTAACTTTGGCATACGATCTTCGTTTGACACGCACAATACCTTGTTAGAAATATCTATCCAAGGACTACAACTTTAAGAAGAGAAACATCAGACCATGGACCCACGTTGCTTCTATTTTTCCCAAAAAACATCGTTATGGCCTCAAAATGGCTCTGGAAGTTTAGGACCCAAAAAACTGCCAAAATTAGTAAATTGTGAAGGAAACTGAAAAACTAAAAGAAACAATGGTGGGGGTCCAAGTGGAATTGGTGGGTGGCCACCAATATCCACCTAGATCATATACCTTATGTCAGTGCACTCCTTAAATTCAACAATTAAAATAGCCATGCACCACATAAAATATTTAGGCAAAAAAATTGATATGTGCCCCCAAACTTATATTTGTTGTCTATTGGCCTATGAGAGGATTTCACTTGTGTATCCTCCATAATTTAATAATCCATTTCAAACAAAAATCCTGAAAGGTATTTTTGTTGGCCATATACTAGAGAGTTGTTTGAATTATCTTCCCTGGTGATAGTTTTTACAAATCTAGATTCTTTGTACAACATGCGCTCTTCTCCACCAAACACTGAGATAGTGGCATATGTGAAGTTAAGTTTGATGGACCCTCCAAGCTTCATTTCCCATGATCTAGAGAGGAGCATACAAAATCTTGTAGGAATTTTTGCAACCATGATATCCATTACTACACTCTTTGCTTTGATTTAAGCCAAATTAACCACTAAACCATTGATCATCCCCAGGCATTTCACTCTTTTGGAATCAAAGGAATGCAAGTCTTTATATGGATTTGTTATTTGTAGGCCTAATTGTTCCATGATAGAAAAATGAATAAGATTATGAGAAGCCCCTAAATGAAGCACACAATTATGCAACAATAAATCATGAATCACTAATGTAACAGAGAGTGGAGGCGTGGAAGGGTCCTTCTCCTCCACATGTGGACCAAACATGAGCACAGGCCTCTCTTCCTACAATTTCAAACTATCTTGTGATGAGGTAACATAAGACACATCCATGAAATTAGAGATTTATCTTTTATAAATAGGTTGTTTCAGCAATTCAGTCAAAGGATCATATATCTTCACCTTCTCTAACTCCTTTTGTAAATTGAAGGCAGAGGCATTCCTATCCACCTTCACTGGCTCAATTGGTTCTTTATTTTCTTGATGCACTGACTTGGTTTGTATTGGTATTTTCTCTATATTATTCATATTTGGACTTGGAATAAATTGGGTGGGAGGTTTCTCCTTTAGTTGGTAGATCAAGGTTGGCATGTTTTCCCCTTATCAATTTGTTTGGAGGTGGCAAGTTGGACATGTTTCTCATTTTAGCCTTGTGTATGAGATATTTTCCCAGACCTCAAATCATGTCTCCTATCAAATTATGCTTGCATGAAATCACCAAACTGCTTACATTAAGCATCTATATATTCTTCATCCAAAGGAGCACTATGATCATCCTCCTCTCTTCCCTATGCTTCTATTTCATGCTCTTCTTCTAACAAAGTCGAGTATTGATTTTCATGAGCCTCAAGAGAATCTTCAATACCTTCCTGAGGCTCATCTTATATATACAAGGGAGGTTGTATTTGATCTTGCAGTTCTTTTTTCTCTCTTTAAAGGAGTTGCAAGGGTCTCCTATATTGGGGAATTGAAGTTTTTGTTTGGACCTTGTTTTAGTTATCAATGAGGATTTTTGTTTTCCAACTCTAACTTCACTAGCTTGTTTAAAAGGTTTCTAATAAAATTATTCATCTTGTCCATATTATGCTCATGAGTTTCCTTTGATTGACCAGAAGAATTGACTTCCTCCTTTCCCCTTCTCCTATCACTATGTTCTCCTTTTCCCTTCCACATCCATGTTGATGCAAAATTTGCTTCTACTTCCAGAGCATCATTCTTGATCTGGTCTAGTGTGAGGGATTTCCTCTCTCTGAGGATAAACTTGAAATCTAAGTCAAAGGCACCAAAAAACACCCCCTTAGCTGCTACATGTGGAGGCTTAATCTCAGCAGGCAAGTTGTCATACAGTTTATTAAATATTTTGATAAATTTTGTGACATCTTCATAATGCCTCTTCTTTATTGACTCAAATTAAGTTAAGAAATATCCATGGTCTTTCTTCTCCCCCCCAATTATGCATAAAGGTGTTCTCTAATTCCTCCCAAGTGTTGATTGTTTTTTTTGGAAAGGTATTGAACCATTTTATAGCCTCCCCATATAAATATTGACCAAATAGTCTCAGGCCTACATCTATATGTTCTACATTCAATTTTTCTACAAATGCACAAAATATCTCAATATGTTTTTGGGTTGTGACATCATCTTCCCCAGTGAATCTAGGCAGGAGTTTGACATATTCTTGGGGCATTGCATTCATAGGTTGCTACAAATTTAGAGGGGAATATCTATTGAGAAAAAATCCAAGGTCTACCATGTTTTGTAAGGGAGGTTTAATAATATTTGTTACACGACTTGGGTGAGGCGCTAAATGAACAACAACAACTGGGATTGGGTTTGAAATAGTTTTGGAAGTCTAAGATGTGATAGGAATGAGTATGTCTTTAATTTATTCAACCTTTGGGAAAGTATGACATGTAAAAGGATCAAAAATAATAGAAACATCTTCAGTCTTGGGTTGTGGAAAAAAAAAATCAGATGGAGGAAAACGCTCTTCTGAGAAGTCCAATTCCCTAAATGAGGTGTCAAGGAAATTTATCTCAGCTTTATGAGAACTAGAGGTTGAGGTCTCTATGGTAAATAAAACATGATCTGGAGTTTTGGGGGTTCTTTCTCTCCAGATTCTCTTAGATATAATTCTTTCTGGGTCAAAGACTGAAGGATTTTTCTACTAAGAAGTATATGAACGAGTATGAGGCCTTCTAAAATCTAGGGTTATAGTCTAAGGACTCTGCTTTGTGAGAAATATCAATCCACACTTCCTTTTCTCACCATGCAAAGGAATGCATGAATTTACACCTAGGGAATATATTTTGATTCGTTCCCCAACAACAGTGCCAAAATATGTTGTGGCTCCTAGAGCCAACCCGCAGGGTGAGGAGAAGGATCATTGCCTAGGACATCTATATGTATCTCAAGGATAGATCTGTTCTACTCAATAATTTGAGGTAAAATTACTGAATCTAGTTCAATTACTCTTGTCAAAGGTGAAATTCAATTTACACATGGGTAGTATTTTGTTCCAAATAATTAATTCTTAGATCTAGTGGCCTACACACATAGAGTGAAATTTCATTGGTCGTTATAGTATAGGTGCATAGAAGAAATATAAGAAAGAAACCTAGTGTAAAGGGCTGCAAGGACACATAATCCTATGCACTAAATCCCAGTAGAATCATGAAAAAGATAAAGGAAATGAGGTTCAGAAACCATGCAATGCATTTTAATGTCTTCAATCCCACACATTACAGGTACCATTTTCCATAACACAACATACGTAAAAAATTTGTTTAAGATTGAATCCAGCAGCTAAAATTACATAATTTCTTAGAGGAAACCAATGCATATGAAATAATAAATAGAGAGGGAACTAAATACTACACATCTCAGTGCTTAGAATCACGAAAAAATTTTCATTAATCTTCAAGAACAACATACATTTGATAAGCTCCAGAACTTAAAAAACTTGCAAAAAAACTACAACCAATGGAATTTAAAATCGACCCCCACTAATGAGCCATTCATCCCTTTTATAAGGGGAAACAAAAACAAGGATAGTTACAAAACTATCTTGGAATATTATAGTTGTCTGAGCATGTGGCTATTCTAGTTGTCCTAATGATCACATAACATACTTGATTATTTTCTTGAAAATGGAATATCAACAAAATTGCAGAAATGACATGAATGTATCATGATTTCCCAAACAAAATATCCTCATCGCCGACTTCCTAGATCTGTTGTGGTGGACATAGGATCCATTATTTGGATTCGTGGAAGGTTAATTATCTAGTAACATTTTAGCTTTTATATTCCTTCCCTAGTTTCCTCTCAATTTACCTGTCATTTTCTCCCCTAAATGCTTAAATCAGACCTTTTTGGAGTCTGGTCCTCTTGTAGGCCTTCCTTTCACCCATCGGGATCGAAATCCCTGTAAAAAACACAACATTGATGTTTTAGTGCAGTGGGGGAATTACACATGCAACAGTCGCAAAAACAGATCCACGGGCTCTTTAAACTTCATACACTCCTGCAACCCCAGGTCCCAGTAACTATTTAGAAATGGAATTAATATCCCTTATGAGCTTTCGACCTTTCAGGGTGTTCCACATAACTTTAACAGGTGAAAATATATTCTAATCATGCCCACCTTCTATGAGGGCCCCACAACTTCATTGCTTAATAGATCCAAGAAATCAAAAAGAAAAATTCATTGTTGTCACTTCATGATCATTGGTCCCCTGGTATTTTTGGAATGCAATTAGAAATAGCTATAGAATTTTGGATTCCTCCATTATTTTTCCCTACTCCCCATAACATCGATTCCATTTTATCATTAACAAACTATTACGGGGTTCCGACCCTGTAGGGTATGGTGCCGAGATGATGTCAGGTTGATGTCAACAAAGCCATATTTCAACCTGTGATCAATCCACGTATCACCCGTATATGGGCTCTTTGGGTACCCTAAAACAACAAAATTATTTGCCATGTGTCCACCTCTCAATTGGAGATTGTTGATGTCACTTATGACCAATGATATGTTGCCACCTATCTGGTCAGAGGAGAGAGAAAGGGCACCTTGATCCTTGGTTTTGCAATGGATTTACTTTGTAAATGGCTCTAAGTGACCTGCTACCAAATTATTTCTTGAAGTCCTCAATCCTAGTGCTTTTAATAAATTCATTTAATAAAGGTTACGAGGTTCTGGGATTTTTTTATGCAACCAACTTACAAAATAGAAGAAAAGATAGATCAATGACTTAAAAATTCTCTTTGAGCGAGAAACTTACTTTACATTACATAAATGAACAAATTCTTGGATCATACGAATTATAAGACCTCCTTTGTATAGGAGTCTAATGGGTCAGAATATAATCAGAGCCTACATATCAATAATAATGTAAGGGAACAACAATAACAATAGTGGGCGTCTATGGGGCACAACAATCACAATAGGGGCTACACTAACAATAACAATAAGGGGAATATACTAGTATTATAGGGACATAATATGTCCCTCTCCTTCAAAAAAGTGTTGTCCTCAATTCTTGAGTAGTTCCAATTGCTTCCGTAAAAAATTCTCATCCTCCCATGTGGAATGTTCAACGGGTAAGTTCTTCCACATAATGAGATACTCCGAAATTAATTGATTTTGTAGTTGTTAGGTTCTTGTTTTCGTGACTGCTTCAGGCTCAATTATGGTTTTTCCTTCTTCATCAAGTTCTGGCAACAATGTTTGAACTGGGAGCTTGTCACCAATAACCTTGTTTAAGCATGAAACATTGAAAATTGGGTGTACTCAAGAAGATTCAAGCAGCTCCAATTTGTATGCCATAGTACCAATATTTTGCAGCACCTTGTAAGGACCATAGTACTTGGGTGATAATTTATTATCCTTCTTAGCTTGCTTGACGGACATTTGTTTGAATGGTTGTAGCTGTAAAAATACCCAGCCGCCTACATCAAACATTCTTTCACTGCGGTGTTGATCAACATCGCAAAGCAAAACTAGGGTAATTTTGAGGCCTATTTAAGACTATCATGATTTGTTTTAGGATTTGGTCATCCAATCAGGTTGGATAATTGAAATGGCACAAAGAAATGCTTCCACATCCTCATACTTTCTTGAGAGTGCATCTACAACAACATTTTACTTCCCTTTTTTCTAGATGATTTCAAAGTCATAACCCAACATGTTTTTGACCCATTTTTTATTCTCCTTTGAAGATAATATTTGTTCCAAAAATTATTTAAGACTATCATGATCTATTTTTACCATGAAGTGTCTTCCCATTAGGTAAGGTCTCCATTGCTTTACTGCATGTAGTAATTCCAACATTTCCTTCTCATAAATAGGTTTGTGAAAATAATTTCCTTTGATTGGATGAATTTCAAAAGAAATGGGTCTTCCTTCTTGCATTAAAACGACACCAATTCCATTTCTTAAGGTATCATATTCCACAATAAATGTTTTTGTGAAGTCTGGCATAACTAAGAGCGGTGCTTGGCACATTACCTATTTAATATGTTTAAAGGTCTTGGTTGTTTTTGGAGTCCAATAAAATGCATATTTCTTCAGTAATGTTGTTAGATGTGTTGCTATTTTCCCATAATTCTTAACAAACTTGCGATAATAACCTGTTAACCCGAGAAATCCTTGAAGATTCTTTATGTTTGAGGGGATTTTCCATTCCTTAATGGATTTAATTTTGATAGGGTCTACCTCAACACCTTCATGAGATACAATATGACCCAAATATTCCACCTCTTGTGCTCCAAACAAATATTTGGAGGTTTTTTCATATCATTTTTCTCCTCCAATAGTTTGAGCACCGATCAGAATCCGGATTAGGGGCAAAATTTTCTCATAAATCAAAGTGCTTGGAATCACTCAAAACCTGAACGAACGCTTCCATCTTGGCAATACGATCCCGACGCAACTTGTTTCACTCAAAATGAAGTTCATATGAGAAAGTTAGAGCCTACTATCTATTTTGTCAAACAGACAAAATTTTGCGATTGGGATGCTGACCGGGCATCTGTACAACCCATTTAGCAAAAAGAGTATTCTAGGGAATATTCCTTGGAATTCCCAAAATATTCTGACATATGGCTCAATCAGTTTTTGACAAGTGTCTATGTGTAATTGGTCAAAGCACATTTGGTGTACCAATGAGAGGCTGACACGTGGCAAGCCCAGAGGCTACCACGTGCCTTCTCAAAGGTCGGGTAAAATTATAGTGGCAAGCCTGCGAATCAAACTAGTAAGCTCACCCACACAATTGCCAAACCTTATCACTATGCCACACCAATGGTTCTAAACATATGGTGGGCATGAATTGTATTTAATTACATAGTTTTGGCGGATTGGGAGGTAACCGCTAGTGTAAACCTCCACCATATGACCAACCTCGAAACACTAACCACTAGCATTAAGTGCTAACCGCGCCACCAATGCACTAAGTGGGTTTAGCATTAATTAAACCATGATTATCCACTAATTAAGTGAATTTTAACTTGGTGGATCTTTTGGTGGATCCAATAAATTTGGTAGCTACTCCAAATTTGGTAGAGTTAATTGGAGTTTCTCTAGTTTTGGTGGAGTTTTCTTAGGGAAAACTAAAGAGGCCATAACTTTGGCATATTTCGACCAATTTTGGCTTAGAAAGAGTCATTACTAGATGATTTGGATTCTCTGAACACAATGGAATAGGTTACAGATGCAAAAAGGCACTTCTATACGTGATTTTGTTACGTTGAAGTTTAAGGAAGCCTAGGGCCACCAAGAGAGGAGGTCAAGCCTAGATCAGCTAAAGTCCAATTGCAAAGCTTGGAAAGTAATTTTTGGGGTTTTTGAATATTCTATATCCAATGGATCAGGTTGTTAAGCCATTGGATCAATGCAAGTGCATGTAATTAGATAATTTTATCATTAATCCAAAGAGGGCCTAGCCATTGAACCAGGTCCAAGGAGATGTAGCCCAGGAGGGGTGAACTCCTTTATCATCTTTGTGTTATGAATTTGTTGTGTTTTAATTCTCTGCATTTTACTTACTATATATGTATTTTAAACAACTAATTAATCTCATAAATTGCTCATAAAATACATTCAATACTTGACACGTAATCCTTCACATTTTGGTTGAGACAATCCTAAGCACATTTTTTTATATTTATGAGGGAGCTTGCATAGCATTAACAAGTTTGCCCAAAATTCAGATCAAGCAGCCTATCAACATGTTGAACATGATCCATCCAAAACTTCCTATAGATTAGTATATCATCAAAAAATACTAACACAAATTTTCTAAGGAATGGCTTGAAAATGGAATTCATCAAACCTTGAAATGTGGAAGGTGCATTAGTAAGGCCAAAAGGCATGAACAAAAATTCTTAATGACCCTCATGAGTTATGAATGTTGTTTTTAGAATGCCTTCAATCTTCATTCTAATTTGATGATATTATGAACAAAGATCCGGCTTGGTGAAGTAAATTGCTCCATGTAGTTCATCCAACAATTCATTGATGATGGGAATGGGAAATTTATATCTAATAGTGAGCTTGTTGATATCCCTATAATCTAGACACATGCGTCATAATCCATCCTTATTATGCACCAATACTATTGGAGCAGAGATATAACTTTGAATAGGTTGGAATATAACCGCCTCTAACATTTCCGCAACCATACATTTAATTTCACCCTTTTGGGCATATGGATATATGTAAGGTCAGATGTTTGGAGGAACGCTTCCTGGAATCAAATTAATAGTATGATCATGATCATGAATAGGTGGGAGGCCTTTGGGAGTCTCAAAAACCTTGGAATGATTCTCCAAGACTTTTTGGAGATCTGGAGAACTAGACGATTTCAATGTTTGAACCTCTACTGAGCATAATTGTGAAATGATGCCTCGTTGTTATTTCTTCAAAAGATTTTTCATGCCATTTCCCTCCCAAAAAAATTTCAAGAAAAGTTATTGAAAATTAAAAGTTATTGTCCCCAAAGATTGTAACCATTGGACTCCTAATACAACATCAATACCACCCATTGGAATGGAAAGCATTAGACTATTCAATGCATATTCCCCCATGGTTATCTTCATATTATGGAACTTTATAGAGAAATTTATAGTTCCTCCATTTGCAACCATCACTTGACACTATGGTGTTGGATATAGGAAGAAATTCAAGTCCTTGGCTATCTTACAATGAATAAAATTATGGGTAATACCTGAATCAATCATAACTATTACCTTTTTCTTCTCGATATATCCTTATATCTTCATAGTTTGAGGAGTGGTAATTCTTTCCAATGCATTAGAAGATATGGTCATATTCATTTATTCTTTCTCTAGGGTTGGTTCCTAATGTATATCCTCCTCTTTTGATGTTTCTTGTTCCTTTTCTTCCTTCTCTTCACAATCTCTGTAGAATAATTTCTTCTCAACACTCTTATAATCTTTAGTGTATTTTCTATCACAAATGTAATAAATCCCTTTGGATGTTTTTTCCTCCAATTGTTGTGGTGTCAACCTTGTAGGTTGTGGAAGACTAGAACCAACAACACTTCCATCTTTATAGTTGTGAGTGGTTGACTTCCTCATTGCCATAATTTTGCTTTCAACTTTTCTTGCCACCCTGAATGCCTTCTCCAATGAATCATGTTCCTAGAGGTGAACCTCATGTTGGATGTTATCTTTTAAATTCCCTATGAAGAAATCAATCCTATGCTCCTCTGGGATATCGATTACCCTGATGTTCATTTTCGGAAGTCTTCAATGTGCTCCACCATTGAACACATTTGTTTGAGATTTATCAATTGGATAAAGAAGGTGTTTCTCTTTGTATCTTCATAATGTGTTATCATTTAATCCGTAAAAATTGACCAGATGACAAGTGGTTTACCAAAAAAAATCCATCTATACCATAGAAACTGATAGGGTTCAAAATATAAAGATCCAATACATACCTTTTTGTGAGGGTTGCACATCTTGAAGATCAAAATATTGCTCCATATGTAGTATCCATGTTATTGGATCCTTGTCATAAAACATCCTCATATCTATCTTTGGAATGTGGTGGTTCTTAAACCCCACATTAGAGTCTCTAAAATCTCAATTCATGTTCCTTTTGTCCTTGTCATGATTTTCACGGATTACCTTGTCACCACCAGGAAGCCTTTCTTGCAGCAACTTTGTCAACCATTCCTTCAACCCTTCCATGTATGATTTTAAATGATTCATGTCATCTTTTAAACCATCCATGTTGCCTTTTAATTTTTCATTTAAACCATCCATCTCCCCTTTAATTTCATCTTTGGTTTCTCTTTGTGAGAGCGAAATTTGTTGCACTTGGTCCCGTAATTTCGATATATCATATTGCAATTCTTCCTCTTTATGTGTCATAGTAGACATTTATGAGGGCTTAATGGGTGTAGAATTCTTGTGTTATGGCGGAATTTTAGAATCAAATACTGATATCTATGCTTCAATATGCCCTTGGAATTACTTCAAACTGATTTTTCAAACAAAAGTTATGCAATTTTTTTTTAAATACACACATTTTTCCTGCTTTTAGGAGCTCAATCATCAAACAATTGTAACTTTATAATTTCGGCTCTCCAAGGTCTAAAATTACATCTTGTGGTAGCCCTATGAGTCTTCTTTCCAACGCCACAAATCCAACCAAAATTCGATTCTTCAAGATAAAGTTATACGCAATTTCCCATGATGACCTGATTATGCACTAGTTTAGTAGATATAAATTGTATAGAGTTCCATGTGTCATTGTTTTGAATTTAACCCTAAAATTGTTATCATAGATACTAGAGTTCGTTCTATTTCTGTAACATTTTACTAAATTAAAATTCGATGCTTGAAGAGAAACTTATGATTGTTTTCCCTAGGTCGCTAGTTTAGGATAGAATTCTAGAGCATGCAGAAACCCTAACTTCTTTGGCCCATAGCTCCAAAAATATAGTGAACCATGATCTGAAATTTGTACACGAAGTCCAAGAAAATTTCATCTCCTCTTGGTTATAATTTTAGCTTATGAAACTTCGTAGAAAAAACATTATAGTAGAAATTCCAAGATGACCTATTTGAAGCAATGAAACCCTAGAATCCAAAGCTTTGATACCAAATGTTATGCAACCAGCTCACAAAATAGAAGAAAATATAGATCAACTACTTAAAAATTATCCTATTCGAGGGGGAAATCTCATTTAAATTATAGTAAGGAACCGTTATTGGATGATAGAAATGATAATACCTGCTTTGTATGTATGGCGGTCTAAGTGGTCACAATATAATTAGAGCCTACATATCATTAATAATGTAAGGGCACAACAATAACAACATGGGAGATACTTGGGCACAACGATAAAAATAGGGGTTAAACTAACAATAACAATAAGGGGAATGTTCTAGTATTATAGGGACCTAACATATTTTGACTTTTATAGATCCATCTTTGACTGCCTATATATTTTGATCTAGGAGGCCATTTGTAGGCTTCTTCATACCATTAGAAAGTTCTTTCATAGAAATTTCCAAATGAGTGGGTCCAATGTAGTCTTTGAGTTCATCTATTACATGAAAAATTGCTTCAAACTCTCTGTTATTTTTTTTCACCTTGACCCTTCTTTTATATGAAAAATAAAAGGAAGGACGAGGAGGGTGATGCATAAAATGGTTTCACTCTTGCCCGCCACACTCACTTGATGGTGGTCTTGGCTACTGATGTAGTCACCATGTTTGTCTGACAGGAGGAAGACCCATCTATCTTCCTCTGATGGGGTGCTTGGGCGGGCTTGGAGACAAGGCTTTCCCCCCACGAGTCCATTGTACAGCGTCTATCTATGAAGCGCACTTTGTTGACTCTGAATTTCTAGGGGCAATTTTTGGCTTAACAATTACACTTTTTATCCCGTTGGAGATTTTTTGGGGTGAGGCCGCTCTAGGATGGATGGGGATCTACCTGGTAAGCAATCATTATTTAACCTTTTTAAAACTAAAAGCAAGGGGAAGACCCATGTTCCATCATTTTATGATTTTTTTCTTTTTTTTTCTCCTTCATTTTTTATATAGAGCTCCAAATATTATTTAAGCTCATGAACCAAAATCCTCTGCAATACAATATTTTTACAAAAAACGGAGGGGGGTACAACAAGAAGGAGGTGATCATCCACACATATCATTGGCCTCTTTAATTTATGTAGACATGGGAGAAGTTGTAGAATGATCAACACTAGAAATGGTCCACGTATCTACAACAATTCCATTTGAACAATATATATAAGAAGGATAGCACCAATCATGTCATAGATTGCCTTAGTCAAGCTTGATTTTGGAACTAAGCACAGTTCTCAACTCTTATGGGCACAAGACTTATGGATGGTTGCAACTATATGAAAATGACTCAGAAACCACTACCACCTACAAGGTGTTGATGGTTGGAAAACCATTTTTAGGCTTCCACCTTCAAGATGGATTGTTGTGTTGTCAAGGACGTCTTTATAATCCTTCACACGAGCATGTCAAGCTGATTTGGGAGGCACATTACAACCAGGTCATGAGAAATTTTGGTGTGGTGAATACAATGGTAGTATTGTAGAATTATTTTTGTTAGTCAAAAGTCTGACAAGATGTTAGAAAATAAATCATAATTGCACTACGTATGCCATCGCCAAGCCAACCATTAAGAAGCAAGGCTTGTACACCCCTCTTCCTACTCCTAGACAGCCTTGGGAATCCATCCCCATGGACTATATGTCTATCCTTCCTTCTAATAAGCATGGTAATGGTTGTCTGTTTATGGTCGTCGATAGATTTTCTAAGATGGCCATATTAGTTGTATGCAAGAAGAATTTCATAGCAGAAATCACTGTCAAACTCTTCTTCGAATAGGTGTGGGTACATTTTTGGATCCAAATCCTAAGCAAATTTTGGCCAAGCCTCTAGTCATTGTTGGACACCAAGCTCACCAAGTCGACGCCTTCCACCCCCAAACTATTGGCCAAACAGAGGTTGTTAATAGGATGATAGTGCACATACTACACATGTACAACTCTAAGCATCCATGAACATGGGATAAGAGTCTCCTCTATGTGCAACATAGCTACAACATCGCTCTCCATAGCTAAATTTCCCAAATCCCCTTTCATGTGAGCCTAGGATTTCAACCATTATGTCCCATTGATGTTGCAATGTCACTTGCAACTACATAAACATAATCTGCACATGTTCAATATGAAGCTAATAAATTCATCAAGATTATTGAACACATTCAGCACATCCTTCAGTAGGTTCTTGATATCATAGACAAAACCAAAAATAAGTACAAACAACGTCATGATCAACATCGAGTGCCACATAAGTGCCAATTAGACCAAAATATTTAGTTGCATTTGCAGAAGCAACACCTTGTCGAAGCTCATTGGAAGTTTCAACCTCTCTGATAGAGGTCTTACACCATTACCAAGGTTATGAGTGACAATAATTTCTAGCTAAGTATCCCCCCAATCCTTGTCCTACACCTTCGGCCATAATTTCCACCATTGTTGGACACCTAAGACATTGTTGAGTAGCTAACACTAATAGAGCTCAACCTAGATTGCATTGAACATGCCACAACTGATTGAATCATGGAAACATAGATTAAGAACACTTTACAACATAGGATCCATCTATATCAGGTTGTCAAATCTAGCCAAGGCAAGTGGCTCACTATGGACCAAGTTTAGCATATGTTTCCCCATATCATGGAGGCATTCAACGCAATGGGGACCATTATTTCCTAAGGGGGGAGGATTTATCCAGGTGGATATTGGTGGCCACCCGCCTATTCCACTTGGACCCCCAACATTGTTTCCTAGGAGTTTCCTATTTTTAGCATAGTTTCCTATTTTGATAGTTTTCTATTTTTGGCAATTTTCGGGTCCTGGATTTTTGAAGTTATTTTGAGGCCCTAAACAGTGTTCTTTGAGGAAATGGAAAAATTTAATTTAAATACTAATGCTTCTAGTCAAAAATTTGTATCCTTAGTTAGACCTTTCCAATAGGCTATCATGTGCATCAAATGGAGATCGTATGCTAAAGTTATGACTATGGGAAGTTGACATTCCAGCTAACCCTATTAGGGCCCATAAGCCCTTGGCACTTCATCTCCTAGGGTTAGGTTTTTGGAAGTTTGGGGTTTCTCATTATTTCTTCATAATAAATATGTATCAAAGTCTCATTATAACATTATTCATAAGGTATGTAATTGTCACGTCTTTTCTCAAAGATAAGCTACCATCGCTCGAGCTAGTTTGTTTTTATTTTGCATGTAAATAGTTTTCATGATTTCTATTTATTAATTAAAGTTTTGTTTAATTATATCTCTATTTTTTCTATTTAAATTTGTATTTCATTTCATTCCTTCATAAATCCATATCACCTATATCTTCTTGGACCATTAGTACACCCATAACCATTGCATCGTCTATAAACTTTTGATGTGAGTGAGAGAGGTCCTATCGAAACAACTCAAACATTTAATATTTTTTTCCAAAACAGTTTCCTTCAAGGCTCATCCAAGGCCTTCTACTGTTAAAATTAGGAAAAACATGGATAGGGGTATCCATTCCTGATATCTTATGAGGCCTGATAAGGATCGGCGGGGGATCCATTGGGTAAGATGGAGAAAAAGGTTAATGTAAAAGGTTCTTCATCTACTAAAACCATTCACGATCAAAGACAAAAGTAAGAAGGATTTTGAAGAGATAATGTTAGTTAAGATTAATGAAATCTTTTAAGAGATCTATCTTGAGAAAATGCCTAGCTTTTTAGAGGACTTTAGAAAGTGGATGATCTCATCTGAAATCATGATTTTGTCCAAAAAATTTCATCCTTCCATGTAGTCAGTTTGCTCTAATGAGATAAGCCTTGAAACACTGGGATTGAGATGATTGGCAATTACTTTTGTGATCATCTTGTATACTACATTAGATAAAAATAAGGGAACAAATCTACTTGGGACCTTAACCTTATCTTTTTAGGAATCAAGATAAGAAAAATTACATCTAAGGCTTTCATGATGGTTTTTGATTGCCTAGATTCCTCCACAAATTTCAAAAGATCTCTGCTAATGGCATGCCAAAAAACCTAGAAACAATCAGATGTGAAGTCGTCATGGCTTGGAGCTTTTTTTTGAGGCATATACTTCACTATGGATTCCACTTCCCTGATGGAAATTTCTCACAAGAGCACCTCATTTTGTTCCTTGGTAACCAAAGAGGGAATATGCTTTGCAATTTTACGGAAAGATTTCATTCTGTGTGAACTTGGATCAATTAAAATGCATTTAAAATTGTTGATTAGTTCATGGGCCATGTCTTGATGACTTAGGCTTTGGAGCAATCCTCCTTTCACAGAGAGGATATGTGGTTGTAATGTTGATGTTGAAGTATCGAGTTATGGAAGAAAGTAGTGTTCCTTTCTCCCTCTTTCAACCATCTTATTATGGATTTATGCTGCCATATAATTTATTCTTGATTTCATCTCTCTTCAAGCTAATATAGCATGCTAGCTTCCTCCTTTGCAAGGTCATGGGATCTTCCACATAAAATGGATTCTTACTGGATATTCTCTATTTGTGATTCAAGGTCTTGTTTGGCTTGTATAATGTTGTGAAATTTTTCTCTATTATAGGTTTTGAGCTAATTTTTTATGTGATACAAATTTTTCTAATGAAAATACATAATCAGTTTTTTAATGAAGGGAAAGGTTGCCCACCATTATTTGATGATTGATTGAAACTCTAGATGTTGAAACCAGAAGAATTCCAAACAAAACGACCTATTTTTTGGTTGGTCTTTGATTTGGATATTGAGTTTGATCGACCAATGATCTGAATTGTGGTTGGGGAGGATGGAGGCCTCCGTGAATATATCCATGCAATGATTCTTTCAAATGTTATAAATATTCCACCTCAAGGAGATTTGATGAGCTTATGCATGATGATTATTGCAAGCATATGTGCCATTGATGGTGGTAAGATCTAGTAGATGGGATCTATTCATGATGTTCTAGAAGAGAGATGCTTATGCCTCAAGCTTAAAAACTCCCCCTTTCTTTTCTGCTAATGACTTTATGAAATTGAATTCCCTACTTAGTATCCATGGGGTTGGGTAAATCAGAAGGTTGGTTTGTCAAATGGCAGAGATGAAGATCTCTTTTTCTCTGAGAAATGAAGGTCCATAAACATTAGGAAAAATGCAAGTGTCAACTGATCCAGCAAGTGGGAATTGAACTACAAGACTTCTAAATGTGAAAAACATATTGATAATGGAGACCTCTTCTAAATTCCATATAATGGCTATATTTTTCTATTGACCCTAGGCATCTATAACAATTGATTGGCACCTTCTACCCCATTTTTTTGTTACTTTGATGTTGACGTCTTCAAAAGTTTTGGTTTCTTTCATAATTATGAAGGTGTGATGTTTAAAAAATCATTTGTCTTTGTGAAGTATATGCTTTCCTTTACAATTGAGGACTTTGATATTCCAAGAGATTATATTCGTGGGGGGGGATTGGAAGAGGGAAAGGCCTATGAGATTAGCTTGATTTGGCCTGAGTTGACTAAAATGTATCCTAATTCCTTCATGATATGTTTATTAGATTCCTTACCTTTTTTCTTCTCATGCTTATGAATTTTTGCTAGTTCTTTCATAGGTTGATCATGAACGCTCAATGAGTTGGTTCTAGGTTGGCATGTTGAGGCTCGTTGAGCTTGTTGTTGTGATTTAATAATGGTTTTGCTAACAATTTTTACTTCATGATTCGGGACAGAATTTGGATCTTTTTCCTTCCATGAATTTCCAAGATTTAGAAGATCTAGAGAGTCCAAATCCATATTGTTAGTTCACTTAAGGGCCTGTGCAAGTGTGGGGTCTATGGAATTTTATGTCTAACACACATCATCAATAGGAGTTGCATGCAAATTTGAGTTTTGTTTAGTGGAGGTTTTGGCTATTGCTGAGCCTAGCATTTTCAAATCAGGGGGAGTGTTAATTCAAGGAGAGATTTGAGGAATCAAGTGAAGCAAGAGGGTCGAATATATTGCTAAGAGTATGAGATTTACCAGGGTGTGGTGGTGGCTAGGGTTTCTTATGTCAACGACATCAACCTGATGGCTTGATGAAACCCTCATGATCTGTTACTTAGGTATGATCATGGGGTGGGGCAAGGGCTATGAGTGGGAAATTATGATAGAGATGGCCATATTCATGGTGTTTTTGGTATTGGAATGGTATGTGTTTGTATTCTCATAGACATTAATATAAACACAAATGTGATAATAAATGTACTTGGTCTATTTTGTGGCTTCTAAAGATTTGAAAAAATTCCCCACAGCATTGTTGATTCTATTAATATCTCCTCGTCCTAGAAATCCTAGGGTAGGGAGTACATTCTGATCTGAATTAAGGCTATTGTAAAATCTTCTTTGTTTGGGACAAAACTCTCCATCCAAAATCATAGGTGTGGTCCTGCAAAATTGAAGAAGTAGGGGTTGTTCCCAAAGATTCAGGTCATGTCTTCTGTATTGGCAAAGATGATAGTGAAGAAACCTTTTACCCCTAATTTGAAATTGGTTTGACATTTTGGTATCCATTTTTGCTTAATATGATAGGAATTGCTTTTTTTTAATGTTATATTCCAAGGAATTTTCCAATCATAGAGTGTTTTCACATGTAGATGATGTATTCACCAATGCAATTTTGAATGGACTTCAAATTTTGGGTTAGTGGCTGCCTTAACGAGACAACTACCAGGGGTTCTATGATTGGCTAATTGGAAGGGAGTAGTGCCTTTGTTCTTACCTAGATCCATGTCCTTAACTGAGCTTGAGTTATCAAGTTCATGTTGATGGTGGTTATGGTCCCCAATCACCACGTTGTTATAGGAGGGAGCTTTGCTCCCTCCTAAAATGTAGAAATAAATTGAAATTTTCAACTGCTAATGAAATTAGACTAAAATCAATAGACACAAATTTCTTCTACTAAATTATGCATAAGGAAAACTAACAATAGAAACACATCCAATCATTCAATCACAATGAACGCAGTTTTTACTGGGGAACCCAACTTGGAAAAACCCCTCCTTTGTTTGTATTATATCATATGAGAACAATGATCTATTACAATGACAACTTAAATGCTTAAAGTTCTCTCTGCACTATAATATTGATCTCTTCCTCCTTAAGAACTGCTCAATACTTAGCCAAATCAACCTGCAAGGAAGCTCCTATCTCCTTGCGCAATTCCCAAGAGAAATAATTCACCTGCTCAATGCAAACTATGTACACTAACTAGTATACAATAATGATTACAATTGTTCCTTTTCTTCCACTTCCCTAGGAAATTCAAATTGCATGCATGTCTAGGGCTATTTTTAGTAAATTGACTAGTTAACTGAGAGTTAGTTGAGTTTACAACAGTTAAACTACTACTGACTCTATTATAGACTAGAGCTTAGATAACTGACTTTCACTAAAGATAACACCTCTAGATAGCTAAATCATAGCCACCAACTTGCACACAACTCTACTTCTAGCCCAGAAACTTGAATTGACAAACTTAACTTAGTGATTTAGCCATGTCTCTCCTGCTAATTGCCTAAAAACTCATCCTACTAAAGTGGAAAGTCAAATTTCTCCATTTGACTAAGGCACAAGTCAAATGAAGCCTTTTTCTTGCTACAATTTAACATACAACTCCTACCATGGTAGCGGTCAGGTGCATGGAAGAAAGATGTTGCAACGTCGATATTTTATCAAGTTTTGTCAGTGCGTAGTGAAGCCATGTATTCAATTTAGTCTAAGCTTGATGCATATAATTATATATATATATATAAACTTACATTTTTCTTTGACATGCTTTATAAATTTTTTAATTTAATTTGATATATATATATATATATATATATATATATATATATATATATATATATATATATATATATTAAATTCATTAAATTTTCACATGTTTATTATTATAGGTTATGAAATAAATTACGAATATGAATCATTATTATTTAAATTTATTTTAATGTGATAGGCATTTTATGATTTTTTTTTAATAAAAGTATAGTTTGTAATTTTATTAATAAAAACAAAATTACCGTGTAGAAAATTTAATTACATCAATTTATTATTTTTTAATTGAGTCAACATTATGTTTTATTATTGTGAATTGGGGTTATCTTGAATAGTTAGGCAGAATAGTTATTATCTTCCCCACTCATATTCAAATCCCGGCCAGTAACATAATCAACTATATCCCTTGATAAATATTGGTGTAATAACTTCGAGCCTTATAAACTCTTAAATAAATATACTAGTGAGTTGACCCGATATTAACAACCTCACCATAGCTCTTTGCGTTAAACTAGAGCAAATTTCTTTCCTTAAACAAATAAACCACAACAACATTAAATTTTATTATTATTTTGATTTAAAACATCTTTTACTAAAGCATCTCCTCTTTATTAAACTGGAAAACACCTTTCAATTCGATAATTAAATTTTACTTATCAAAACATTTAACATTTATGCATAACATTGGAATTTGCAAAGCATGTGTTCTTATGAGATTTGTACAAAGTAGTTGACCAAACTAGAAAAAAAAAAGGAAGGTGCATATTTTAAAGCCACAATTATTAAAGTTTAAAACTTTTGACCTAGGTGTGCCCACGTTTGTCTCATGCCAACAAACCACACTAGAATTAAAAGTCTGAAACTTCTTACCACCTGCCTCCAAATTTGTCTCATGCCAACAAACCGCACTAGAATTAAAAGTCTGAAACTTCTTACCACCTGCCTCCAACTTCTTACCACCTGCCTCCAAATTTGTCTCATGCCAAAAACCGCACTAGAATTAAAAGTTTGAAACTTCTTACCACCTGCCTCCAAATTTGTCTCATGCCAACAAACCACGTTTGAAACTTTCCTACCTAACTGTGCCCAAGTTTGTCTCATGCCACCAAACCACATTAGAGAAAGGAATGTTTATAATTTCAGGCCACAAAATTGTAAGTTTGGAAGGTCTTATGATAATTTGGTGGGTGTTGAATAATGTTATAACAAATTTACATAAATATTTTAATAAAAAATAAATTCAAATTTAAATATACATTCTATATTGATTAAAGTAAATATTATATATTTTTTAGAATATCAAATAGAATGAAACCATGTATAATATTAATTATTAAATTATTTTTATTTGATTAATTAGAATAGGACAAAATGTAATGTTTATAACAAATGGCTAATATTTTATATAAAAATAATTAGAATGAAATAAAATGTAAAATTAATTATCAAATCAAATAAATATTTTTTTTTGAAATTTAAAAAATTGAAAAATTATTTATTATAATATAGAGAGTTTAATTTATAGATGAAATGATATTTTTAAGAGTATTTTTTCTAGTTAATTTTAACCAAAATTTGATAGAGATTTTTCAAAAATCAAATTTAAGTTGTTTAATCTATATAATGTGAGTGTTCTAGGGGATTTTCAGGGTGTTGAATCATCTATGCATTCAAAAATATATTTTAACAACATAAAATAACAATCTTGCATGAATTTATATTGTCAAATTCTGGTGACAAAAAAATATTTTGTTTATAAGTTAGACTATATATATATATATATATATTATATATATATTATATATATATATATATATATATATATATATTATTTTATTAAATTATTTTTATCCAACAATTATATATCAAAATCCCCACATGACAAATGGTGGGAGGCAGGTTGTCACTGTCCCACATGGTTGAAGAACTTAGGGACGTGGTAACATGTCTCTATGAAATTTTTTGCATATTGATATCTACATGACCATATCATTTATTGGGACATCGAATGGTTGAATGAAATATTGAAGAGTGGAGGTGGTGGATGCAATGCATGTTTCTCAAGTCTGCAACTCGTGTGGAGGAGGGTGTTAGCAAGACCTCCCTCATGGCATACTCCATGCACAACATTCTAGCTTGGGGATTGGCACTTACCTTCCAATAGAGTTTGGTATGGGTATGGAAGGAGAAGGGCGGTATATTTGTGTTTTGGTGGCGATGCAACTGCATTGGTTCGAGGCCTGAACACATTGAGACCAAGGCAAACCAACTAGTTCTCTAGTACAGTGGGACGACATTTTCCTTTTATAGTCCAAAAACGCACTATCCCATGGGTAATATCCTTTCATTTCTTGGTCTTGGTTTTGGTATATTATACTTTTGTATTATCAACACCTGTAATGTGCAAGGAAAGAAAGTTATGATATTGTTGTTTTGAGGTGTGAGGAGGCTCTGGTTTCTAAACACTCACTTTTGTTTTTATGGTGAAGTCTTAGGGCCCCAAGGGTGTCTCTTCTTTTATGCCTATAGTACTCAATTTTTTCCTATATGTTTTAACTTGTTTTTTTCAACCACTACCTAAACAATAAATCTATTATACTCTTTGGAGACTTAGTGTAAGCCTCCTTTATGGTGTCTTTGGACTATTTGGAAGGAATGGTGCTTGGATTTTTTGTCCATTTCTCCATTTTGTATTTGAATCCTTGTTTGAATGATCCCCCACCTGGAATCAATTGTCTATGTATTTTTAGTGGTAGAGGGAGGAATTCTATGTTGGGCCTTATCTAGGTGTGAGGTGTGAGGGGATATAGGAGTCTTGCCATCTATTCTAGTTTTCATGGTGGAATCTCAAAACCCAAAGCCCACCTATTTAATTGTGTCCACAACACCCTTTTGTCCCCTGTTTTTTCACATTTCTGGCTTGTTGGTTTAGCAGTGTGATTTCAGTTTTCTTGGGGGATTTATGGTAACATTGTTTTATGGTGGCATTTAATAATCTGAAGGAAGCGGTGTTCGGAGACCATTGCACCGTCCTTGCATATTAATGGTCTAGATGACGATATCATTTATTGGGACATCGAATGGTTGAATGAAATATTGAAGAGTGGAGGTGGTGGATGCAATGCATGTTTCTCAAGTCTGCAACTTGTGTGGAGGAAGTTGTTAACAAGGCCTCCCTCATGGAATACTCCATGCACAACATTCTTTCTTAGGGATTGGCACTTATCTTCCAACAGAGTTTGGTGTGGGCAGAGAAGGAGAAGGGCGGTGTTTTTGTGTTTTGGTGGCTATGCCACTGTGTTGGTTCGAGGCCTGAACACATTGAAACTGAGTCAAACCAACTAGTACTCTAGTACAGTGGGACGACTCTTTCCTTTTATAGTCCAAAAAATCACTAGCCTATGGGTAAGATCCTTTCATTTCTTGGTCTTGGTTTTGGTATATTATACTTTTGTATTATCAGCACCTGTAACATGCAAGGAAAGAAAGTTGTGATATTGTTGCTTTGAGGTGTGAGGAAGCTCTAGTTTCTAAACAGTCACTTTGGTTTTGATGGTGAAGTCTTAGGGCCCCAAGGGTGTCTCTTCTTTTATGCCTATTCTAAATTTTTTCCTATATGTTTTAACTTGGTTTTTTCAACCACTACCTAAATAGTAAATCTGTTATACTCTCTGGAGACTTAGTGTAAGCCTCCTTTATGGTGTCTTTGGATGATTTGGAGGGAATGATGTTTGGATTTTTTTTTTCCATTTCCCCATTTTGTTGGTACATTTGAATCCTTTTTTGAATGATCCCTCACCTGGAATCAACTGTATATGTATTTTTAGTGGTAGAGGGAGGAATGCTATGTTGGGCCTTATCTGGGTGTGAGGTGTGAGGGGATATAGGAGTCTTACCATCTATTCTAGTTTTCATGGTGGAATCTCAAAACCCAAAGCTCACTTATTTAATTGTATCCACAACACCCTTTTGTCCCCTGTTTATTCACATTTTTGGCTTGTTGGTTCAGCAGTTTGATTTTAGTTTCTTGGAGGATTTATGGTAAGATTGTTTTGTGGTGGCATTTAATAATCTGAAGGAAGTGGTGTTAGGAGACCATTGCACCATCCTCCACTATGTGGGCTTGGTGGGAAGCTTTTTTGAGTCATCCCTTGTCTAGAATAGATCATTAGTATGAGGTATACTTGGTGTGGCAGATCCCCTATGGTTTAGAGTTCACCTGTTGTCCTCAATCTCTATTCTAGGTTGTTAAAAAACTATATCTTACCTCAATTCCATGTCAGCAAGTGCAAGTATAGAGGGGGGAATCATATTATCAAGAACGAGCCCAAAGGGGGCATACTCGCATGCACCATTATTTGGGGGACGTCGTTGGAAATATCGAGGCCTGATGTCAAGCCTTATCTAAGAATAAATTACTTAATTCGAGGGAGAAGCATCCACGAGTAGAACCCCTCTTAGATACAAAGGTCTTGGTGGAATTGGAAGATTGGATCCTAAACACAGAGAAAACTAGGGGTCATTTCAACTGGTACATGTAAACTATCAACCTATATTGGAAAATGAAATTTTTATTGGGGTGCATGTTGATGGAGCGACAGGAGCATCGGGAGGATGTCCTTCATTCTTTAGAGTGCCTACACCACCATTTGAGAGACTTTGAAAACATGTTAGACATAATAGAGAAGCACCTTGGCATCCCCCTGTGCTAGAAACAATTCATGAGGGCCCAAAGGAGCCTGTACAGATCACAGAGTTAGATTTAGATCCCTCATCGTAACTATCTCACGTTCATGATTTCTATGTCCTATGATATAAATATTTCTAAGCAGTGTATCTCAGGACATGCTTCCTGTTATATTTTGAATTTTGTGATCTCTTGTTGTTTTAAGTTATCACTATCCTCTCTACAAAGAGCTTTATTTGGTTATGGTTAGGTCTCCCTAGTGAGAGATTGAAAAGACAATTCTTACTCTTGATGTAAACTCTAGCTTTTGTAGGCAATAAAATTCACCTTACAAAAACAAAATTATATATAAAAATATATTAAATCACGTGTTCAAATTTATAGGGCTAGAATATGAATATCTTTACAAAATTTAAATATCTAATTCTTAAATTTTAATAATCAAATAGTTGTGCACAAGATGATTGAGTATTTTATCTCATAAATCTCATATTGTAAATAATTATCAATCTACAAGATTTCCAAAAGAAAAATAGAATAAATATGAAAATTTGGTATTAAAAAAAAAAAGAAAACAAAAAAACATTGAAAAAAGAATAAAAGATAGAACCCCATCAAAGAAAGAAAAAACAAAAAGAAAATAATAGTGAAAGTGTTGCAAATTCAAATGCCACTATTGATATATAGTTTTCTTCATGAGTAAATAAAGGTTGTGTGCAGCTTGTTTAAAATGCCACAATGACTAGTTATTTGTTTAATCATACAGTATAATCATGGTTAAACATGTTTGAATTTTTGTAAATTAGATTAGAGAATAAAGATTTTCCAAACTGTTTAATCTTGGCAAATTAGTAGTTAGGCAGAAAATGGCATTGGTTCAACTCTTTAATTTGAATCAATAAGAGAAATAAGTGATAAGATTTATGTGGTTTTTGATTTTTCATAAAATAAAAAATAAAATAAAAAATGGGTTTTCTAGTCCAAATGCACCCCTTTAGAAAAATAAAATTAGTTTAGAAAATAAATAAAGTTAAAAGGGTAGGTAAAAATAGTTTGGTTTCCAGAATACTTATGCTTCCCTTTATCCTAAGTCTCATTGACATTGTATAAGAAAAAGGCACAAAGGGATACTGTATATTCATGAAATTTCTTATATCCAAAGTATTATCCTAAGTTTCAAACAAATAGAAAAAGGCACATGAGGACAAAGTCTTTTTGTCGCATATGGTTTAAAAGGGTTGTAATTAAAAGTGGTGGGATTCTCCACCTTTCCAGATTGACGGTGCTCAAATATTTTCGACCCCCCCTATCCATCCTAGATTTAACGTTTGGGGTGGGGGGGTGTCTGAAAAGGTGGTATCCTCCATCAGGCCCCATCACCACGTGGCCTCCTCTATGCGTTTCGTACCCCCCGCCCATCCTATACCACCTACTGCTCCCTACCCCCTCCAAAAAACACTTCCTTCTCATCCCTTTACTGTTGTCCCTTCCCGACACCTCCGCCATTCCTATCCCACCACTTCTCCTAGTCGTTGCCCCAATTAAAAACTTTCCTAGAAAATTATCGTTAACCATTTAATTCTTCCCTCCCAGGTAACCATTTCAATTCAATGGTCCCACGCCAATCCTCCAATGGAACCTACCACTCCCTCCTTTAAAAACCCTATCTTTCACCTGCTCATCCTCTGCAATTCACAGAATTTCTCTACAAAGTGACCCAGTTTTAAAATATTTTCTGAGCTAGATCAACTGTCAACATTCTTGTCCCCTCCCATGGTGGCTCATGACCTACCATTCCTTTCCTAGTAAACATTTATTCCCAAATTCATATTTTTCATTTATTGATCAACTATGCCTCCAAAGAGCAAGAACTAGGAGAACCCTGTGAATCCATTAATCCTTCCATCTATAGACTTAGACCATATTCCATTAGTTGATAGGGATTACAAGATTAGTGATACACAATGCGACTGTGAATTTTTGGAACTTTATTGTTGGCTGGAGGATAAACATGTTGATAAAACAGATGAAATAGGACTCTGGGAGTCCAATCTCCCTCGTTGTATTTTCCCTCTGACCTTCCATGCCCCTGAATTCACCATAAAATGCCAAGCTTGCTATGTTCCCAGCCAAAGAGTCATTATAACCCCATCTAGTGAGATCCTTTTTTCAATCACTACCCAATCTATAAACCAGATGATGCTAGCTCCCCTATGTAAAACAATGCACCATTTTCCTTAGAAACCCTCACAAAACTCTATCAATAGCTTGATTTTTCTAGAAGAGCCAAGATTTATGATATATTCTTACCAGAAAACACCTAACTACCGAAAAGGAATCCTCCATACCCTTCCTTAATCTTCCTTGATCAAGCTAAATAGATCATAACCATAATTTCAAACATTCTGGGTTATTATTCTGATCAGTGGGTAGATGAACCCATTCTAGGCTTCATTTCCATCTCTTCCACAGATAGAAAGCCATCTATTTTGTTCAATTTCAGTCAATTCTTGGTTGATAACATCCATGAGTAGTTTCTTAAGTTTCTAATAGAACAAGTGCTTAAGTACATTTCAATTTTTGTTTATATGGTTCTATATTATCAAGCAAACAGGTTCAGGTTTTCCTTGCAGAAGCTAGATGAAGAGGGAAACCAGTAATCCGTAATATTTTGGACATCTTTAGTGATGAAAGAATAGCAAGAATTCTCTTATAAACAGTTCATTGAAGAGTTTTTTCACCCAACTATGAGTATCCTAAACAACTCAGCACAACCTAGAATTAGTGAAGACATCAAGAGGATTCTACATTTGATAGATCAGGCCAAGACTAGAGATTGGTATTTATACCAGAATTACGCAGAAATTAGAGTTTATGGATGAAAGTTAGCACTATACAAGCTCCCAAAATACTTCACCATGAGGATTTTTTCCCTTGAATATATCAGACAAATGTTAAATTCAGATGATATTCACTTTGTGGCAGCAAAGAAGACGTCCCAATTTCGAATAAAGACATAGGTGGGCCCTTTCATATGAAACACTAGGTCAGTAGGAGAAGAGGTAGATAAAATCCTTAAGGAGATGAAATTCAGCCTAATTTTCACATGGTCTTATGACCCTTGGGGTATCATTTCTAAGCTGAGAGTAGAAAACAAAAATACTCCATATATCCATACCCCAAGGCCTGAGATAGAGAAATATGTGAACCAATTAGTATGGGTAGAGAATACATTACAGGAAGTTGAAGATAAAATGTTTTCTACTTCGAATTTATAGACTCCTACTCCTCAAGAGAAAACAAGTAAAAGATTGAGAGAGGAGGGATCATCATCAACAACAGGTAGTGAGGCCAAGATTTCAGAATCAGTTACAGGAAAGGAGCTAAGATAACTCCTAGGAAAGATGCAGAAAAGGAGGAAGAAGATCAAGCTACCATCATAATTGCAGAAACACCATCTACAAGTAGCAAGTTTGTTACATCTCTTATTGGACCTTCACTATCACAAGGTAAAAAAGAAACAGAGCTAGCTTCGCAGGATGTCCAAGGAGAAAAGGAAAAAATTGTTTTTGACAGGTACCGGGAGATCAACTTGAGAATGAAATTCTTTACAACAACACCTACCCTCATTTTTGGAAGCAAACTTCCAGTTCACAGAGTAGACTATTATCAATTTTTGATACAAAACAAGGAAAGATGCAAATGGCCTTCCTTGAGGCCCAAATTCCACATCCTAAGACACCAACAGATTACAAGAGCACAACATTTGAATTAAGCACCAAAGATATCCATCCCATTGATCAAATGGATATGCATAAACAGAATGGTGAGATGATTTCCTCTACCTTAACTAATACTTCCATGTCATTGTCAAAGTTGTAGGTTTTATATGCAAACATTATGTCCCAGTTAAAAATGGAGAAGACATCTTCTTTGGCAAAGGATAATAGGATCAAATATTTGGAAGATTTGGTAGTCAAGATAGGATATGATCCTAAAGATATAAATGTTGCAGAGGAGATCATCAAGAAGAAAAATCTTGACATTGCAGTATTGAAAAAGAAGATGAAACTACCAGCCTCTGATGATCCCTTGACTAAAGATATTGAAGAAAATGAGACACAAAAATCTGACATGATGAAGTTAATCATGGATCAGAATGTTTAGATCAGACAGATGGAGAGGTAGAAATGGAGAAAATGATCAAAGGAAAGAACAGAGACAAAGGGTAGCCACAATCCCCATGGATTCGATACCCATCACTCAAATCCTAGCTATAGGAACTGCAACTACATAAACCTCTTCAACTCAAATTACAAGTGATGAATAGGTGACAAAGACACTGGAAAATATGTCAATCCAGTCAGAAGAAATTAAGAATTTTCATGGGCAGCTCAAAGCTCTGCAAGAACAGAAATCCAGAATTGAAACTTCTCATTTGGTTGAAGTACAGAAGTCACAAAGGCTACTAGAGAGGTTACAGAGGGTGGAGAAGGATATAACAATTGGTCAAACCTTGGCCCAAGCCAAGGAATCCATTTGGATGGATATTTTGGACTCCATGAATGAGATTTGGCCATGCATCCAAATCATTGTTGAACAAAAGGAACTGATACAAAAGGCCACTGAAACCATTATTGAAGTAAGGGAGAAGCTGGGAGACATGCCTACAGATGCTTCCAACATCATCAAATTCCTGAATTCAAGGAATAAATATGAACTTGAAGAGTTAGGAATTAATGACATGACTACCACCATCTTGGAAGTCAAGAAGGTTTTAACTAAAAGAAATCTCATTACTCAATTGGAGGGAAAATGTGAAACACTGGAGTTGGGAGTAAACAGATTCTTCAACATGATTGAAGCACTAAATCAAAAAGGATTTCCCTGCATATTTGTGATTAATGATAAACTGATTACTCAAGAAGATTATGTTATAAAGATGAAGGAAGTGGACAGAAGCAGTATTAAATTGAGTGGTATAAAAGGCAGCATGACAGCTAGAGAATTCTTAGAGACAATGGGAAATGACTTTTGTTGACACCTAATCATAGGGATTGGGTGAACAATTGTAAATAGTGTAAATAAATAATAAGAGAAATGGGAGATTCAATGAGAGATGAAACTCAACAGTCACTCCCTCATGTATATAACTATGAACAGCCTAATTGAATAAACATAATCTCATTTGAGGAGTTACCTCCTGACCTGACATGGTACTAGAGCCAACTCTATTTTTGGCATTGCAGTCTTCCATTGTAACTCGCTTCTGCCATTTTTCATAATTTTTCCTACATTTTTCCATATTCTTCAGTTCTCTGCCCTCTGCGTGATAACTGGTGTAAATCTTGGTGTACCTCCCCTTGCAGCTCCCATACTTCAAAGCGCACTATTTTATGAGGCCGCCAGCGATCCTAGTGTGCTATCTATCCCATAGAAGCATTCTTACAGCATTTCGAATGTGACTTAGTGTATATGTTTCTATCTCTAGCCTCTGCCAGCAGCTCTCTGCTATGTAACGACTGCTCCCCATGGTATCGATGTTTCCATACAACCCTCCTCTCCACGTTATCACTACTCCATACAGCCCCTCCTTTCATATGAAAACCAGCGTTTCCAGGATAATGGATGAGAACACAATAGATTTCTAATGCCGAATTCCAACAGCTTCTCCGTGTACGCTGCTCATTCCAGGCTTCCTTGTCTTTGCCGCTTCCTTGTCTTTTGACTGGTTTTTTTTGGACATCTTTGTTGCTTCCTTGTCTTTTGACTATATTTTTTGGACATCTTTGTTGCTTCATCTAGTGTCATATCCATCTTTTTCTCAGTCAATGTAATTGTCTCAGTAGTAATCACTGGCATGATCACCATTATATTCCGTAGATGTTGTTAAAACCTAATCAAATATCGATACAAAACTTGATAGTGGTAGCTTTTGCTACTCTTCCTCCCACACTGTCACTACTCCCTCCAGTAAGTTTCTCCCTCCAGTACATTGCTCCTTCCATACTAAATTTTTTACTCGAACTGCATTCTTGACCATAATTGCACTTCTTCTTATTTTTTTCAGAATATTGCTATTACAGTGCAATTTTTTTCTTTAACACCAGAAGTGAAAATATTTTATATATTGGTAGTAGAAGTATATTTTTTTTAACAGGGCACAATTTTTTTTTAAAATGCATTCATTGATTTCTATTGTGGGAGTGGTTCTCACCGGCAATGAGAACTATCCAGAATGGTCACAGAAAATCAAACACACTCTCATTTTTAATGAGTTGTGGAAAGGAGTTTTTATTAGAGGTGGAGACAAAGAACCAGAACATCCTACCTCAGCCAAGGAATTCGCAACAGCAAGGCTTATGCCTTGATTGCAACATTAGTAAATGAAGAGGCCAGTCGTCATATTTCATCGTTTTCAAATGCTTTCAAATCCTTACAAAAACTGAAGGAACTCTATGGCTCACACTCTGCACTTGAAGTTGTTCAACTCATGATTAAATTCTTCAGCCTTAAATTACAAAATGATGATCCTCTTGCTCTTGCATTAGAAGTAAAATCTATTATGCATGATATCAAAGTCACTAATGTTGAACTGGACATTCCTCTAATAGATTTTGTCAAGGCACTTTATCCCACTTACTCAAATTATCTTGAGTTATTGCAAGCAAATGGAAACCTCAAAGAAATTACCTTTGACTCCCTTGTGAAAAAATTTGCTGAAAGAGAGAAAGCTTTTGATAAGAAGACAACTCCTCGGTATTTTGAAGAGACTGTGTGTCTTGCACATAGAGAAAAGAATCTTGCTCAAGATTCTTCCAGAGGAAGAGCTGGTCGAAGAGGAAGAGGAAGAAGAAAGTTCAGAGGCAGGGGGGGCAGACACTCTCAAGGAGAAAAGTCAAATTTTCATTGCATATGTTGCAAAAGAGACGGATCACATGATGCATCCACATGCAATTTTCCTTGGGATAGAATTGAGCAGGAAATAAACCAACCCAAAGGTAAAACTAATGACAAAGAGACAGGTAAAGCACCTGAATCCGATCACTATGTTGTGGCACACTGTAATATAGGAGTAAAGGAAGATTTATTTAATGCTTCTTGGAAAAATTATTAGTTGCTTGATTCAGGAGAAACTTGCCACATGACCTTTAGAAGAGATCTTTTTGAAGAATATACTAACAATGTTAATGGAGTAGTATACTTTGCAGACAAATCAAAACTCAAGCCATCAGAGCTTGGCACAATCAGGCTTAAATTGCCTAACCTTCCAGACTTTCTTATGCATCATTTTTTATATATCCCACAGTTGAGGAGAAACTTGTTGTCCTTGGTCCACATCCGCCAGCAAGGACACTCCATTCATATTTCTGATGGCAAGGTTGAAGTGAGAAAAACATCAGATCACTCACTTGTCATGACGGGGATAGAAGAAGAAAGGCTTCTCAAGTTGCAAGGTAGCTCTGCTCATGCACAAAATTTCTCATACAATTCTCATTATGAAGAAGGTACATTTCCTTCAAGTTTATTATGGCATGCTAGATTTGGACACTTTAACTATGACAGGCTCTACTTGTTGAAGAAAAATGGTGTTGCTAGTTTGCCTACAATTCCTAGGAAACTTAAGCAATGTGATGCTTGCATTCTAGGAAAGCATAGCAAACAGTCTTTTCATGATTCACATTCCAGAGCACATAGAAAACTTGAACTCATTCATTCAGATTTATGTGGTCCAATGCCTGTTCCTTCTGCAAATGGATATAAATATATGATGGCATTTATTGATGACTACACCAGAATGTGTTGGGTTTTTTATTGAAGAACAAATTTGATGCTTTTCAAACATTCAAAAACTTTAATACATGGATTGGAATTGATGCAAAATCTCATATTAGCTCTATTCGCACTGATAATGTGTTGGGTTGTGTTATATTCTTTCCACGACTAACCCACATAGTGAACCAGGGGGTTAGAGGGGGGGCAGAGCCCCCCCTTTCTGCCCCCCCTTTGTTGTGCCGATTGTGCAACATGGGGGTCACAGGGGGTTTGAGGGGGGTGGGTAGCCCCCCTCTACGGGATATAGGGCAATGCCCTAGGGAAATTTTTTATGGACCCTATATTAGGTTGGGCAGACCTACCTATAGTTTTGTGCATGGTTTTCGCACATGGTTTTGGACGTGATGGTTTTCGGTCCATGGTTTTGGATGTGATGGTTTTCAGTCCATGGTATTGGATGCTTCGGAATTTATAAATGTGTATTGTAACATTGAAAGAAACATAATGAAAAATCAATCTGGTAGTCCCTATTTTGGGATCCAGGGGAAAATCTCTGTGTATATGTGTTTTATGCATTGTTTATTTTCTATGTTTTAGAATTCGTATCCAAGTAATTTATGTACGGGGTTAAAACCGACACAATGGAAAAGAATACACTTCAAATGAATTTGAAAACTATCTTCACCAACATGGGATCAAACATCAAACAATTGTGCCTTATAATCCCCAACAGAATGGAGTAGCTAAAAGAATGAATAGGACAATCTTAAATATGGTGCACTCCATGATGTTTTTGAAGAATGTAAAATTGATGTTTTGGGCTTATGCAGTTCTATGTGTTGTATATGGAAAGAATAGATGTCCATATAATGCTATTAGAAACAAGACTCCTTATGAAATGTGGTATGGGAACATTCCTTCGGTAAAGCATCTTAGGGTCTTTGGTTCCACATGTTATGCCTTGATACCAATGGTACATAGAAACAAACTTGATTCAAGGAGTCATAAGTGTATCTTCCTGGGGTATTCAAACACCTCAAAAGAATAATGTCTCTATGATGAAGTCAATAAAAAGTTTGTTGTATCTAGAGATGTGATCTTTCTTGAATCATCCAAAGCTGACAATGTTGTTGAGTGGCAACTTGATTGCTTGGATAGATTCGCAAATGAAAAATAATTTCAAGAATTTGTTAATGAGATTCCACAACTTGAAGGGGGGATTCTTATACTATATCAACCTATGGAATATTCTTCCGAAGCACTCTCTCCCCCGCATGAAACTCCAACAACGAATGATACTTTGAGTGATTTTATTGATAGAATTGGGAGACTCAATCTTGATTCCATCTCAAATCAATCAATTTAGTAGCCTGGACCATCTCATAAATGTCCCCCAAAGTGGCTGAAAAAAGACACTTGAAAGTGTTTATCCTAATGAGGTTGGAAAGACAGGAACGAGAAATTCAACCCGACAAAATGGAGGTGATGTAGATTATTCACCTGTTGATATGGATGTTTCTTATGATTGTGAATTGAATTTGTCTACAGATTTTGAACCAACTTCATTCAAAGAAGCCACTTCTCATGATGAATGGAAAGAAGCAATGCAAAAGGAGTATGATGCCTTGATAAAGAATGGCACTTGGTAGTTGGTTTATCCTCCATTGGGAACCAAACCAATTGGTTGCAAGTGGGTCTACAAGAACAAGTATAAATCTAATGGCTCACTTGAGAAGCACAAAGCGAGGCTTGTGGCAAAAGGTTTTGCACAGAAGGAAGGGGTCAATTATGAGAAGACTTTCCCCCAGAGAAAAATGGGCTACCATCCAGACACTCTTTTCCCTAGCAGCTCAAAACAGTTGGAAAGTCCATCAAATGGATGTAAAAACTACTTTCTTGAATGGAGATCTAAAAGTGAATGTTTTTATGTCCTAGCCTGAAGGATTTATTGTGAGAGGACATGAAAATAAAGTATGAAAACTTATGAAATCCTTATATGGCCTCAAACAAGCACCGTGAGCCTAGTATGAAAAAATAACTGAGCATCTTCTAAAACTCAATTTCAAACATCATTATCTTGATGATGCAACTTTGTTTGTCATGAAAGTTGGAAAAATAATTGTATATCTTGTGGTATATGTAGATCATCTTTTGACGACAGGGAACAATCAGAGCTACATTGCATCCATAAAAAAGGAATTGAGGAAAGGTTTTGAAATCACTGATTTGGGCCATGTTCATTACTATCTTGGTATTGAAGTAACTCAACATCCGAAGTCCAAATTCCTTTCTCAAAAAAAGTACATTGGAGGTCTGTTGAACAGGTTTGGCATGGCTGAACGCAATCCTCTGACTACTCCAACTTAAAACTCACATCCATTGAAGGAAAATAATTTGAGGATGCAACAAAGTATAGATAGCTTGTAGGAAGTCTGAACTACCTAACTACTACAAGACTAGACATTTCGTTTGTTGTTGGAATCCTCTCCAAGCTTATGCAAAAGCCTTGTGAGGGACATTGGTCTACTGCAAAAAGAGTTCTAAAGTACTTGAAGGGAACTCAAGACTTTGGACTCAAGTATACACAGGTGGGTGACTTAAGCTTGATTGGATACTCTGATTCAGACTTCGATGGAGACAAAGAAACTGAGGTATCTACTTCTTGTTATGATATGAGTCTTGGATCAGGAGCTGTCTCCTAGAGATAACACAAGTATTTAGTTCCAACAGATTCCACAATAGAGGCAGAATATGTGGCAGTAGCTGAGGCAACAAAAGAAATTGTGTGGCTCAGGAAAGTCCTGCGAGATTTGCAAGGAAAACAAGTACATTCGACTCCACTCATGACTGAAAATACCTCAGCAATAAAGTTAGCCAAGAACCCAAAGTTCAATGATCAAACGAAGCACATCAATACAAAATATCATCTAATTCGACATCATGTTGAGGCAAAAACAATCCATCTTCACCATTATTCCACTAATGAGAAGATTGCAAACATCTTCACCAAAGTGCTTGGAAGAGAAAAGCTTGAAAGATTCAATACAATGCTTGGACTCACCAACATCCCTTCAGATTAAGGGGGGGAATGTTGACACCTAGTCATAGGGATTGGGTGAACAATTGTAAATAGTGTAAATAAATAATAAGATAAAATGGGGAGTCATCGGGAGATGAAACTCAACAATGACTCCCTCATGTATATAACTATGAACAACCTAAATGAATAAACATAATCCCATTTGAGGAGTTACCTCCTGGCCTGAAAACTTCTTTATCCAACATGAGGTAAAACATATCTTCACAGTAAAGCCAACATTTGCAAAGTATACTGAGGTTGATGGGATTTACTAAAGGGTAATAAATTTAACCATTCCAGATGAAAAAAGGTGGGAGCACCTATGTGATCTATTGGACTAAAAAGAAACTCAAATACAGTCAGAGTACCAACCAGCACATCATCCAGTGCAAACCAATTATAGGTTGATTCAACAACTGAATCGTCCAAAATAGAGCCACCTCTTCGTGCAGTTGTCCACCTTGCCTATGATTAAGCAAAAGACAGATTTTATGATTTTATAATGCTAATAATACATTGTCAGTTTATACAGCGATTTTGTAATCATTGTGTAATTATTATATAAATACTTCATAGTTTGAAGTATTACAGTTTGATTGTTGAATATAATTTCCTCTGCGAATTATGATTTTCTAGTTGCTAGAAGCATCAATAATACAAGGACATTCTTCACAGGATTCATGTGGTGTACGAATTGGTGATGTTTTTCTTCTGTTGAATGAAATTGTTATGGCATGTTATATATGAGTTTAAAAAAAAGGAGATTTCATGTACTTTGGGTAGAATTTGTGAACAAGAAGATGCTGAATTTGAGTATGGAAATGAGAAAACTCTATGGATTTGAATTTATGTCCATTTTGAAGGTTTGGTAGATTAAAAAAAAAAAACCTTGATTCCTGTTGAAAAATTGGCAATTAATTTTCTAAAACCATTATTGTTTCTACTTGATTGTTTGAATAATGGAGAAAATTCATGGATTTTTAGAGTTATTAAGCACTCTAATATTATCTATTGGTGGAAGCACAGTTAAAGTCAGCAAAGACAATGTCAGAGATATTCAAACCTCTTTACAACATGCACAAGAAAACATTGAATTTTTGCAGCTTGAATCACAGCTACAACAAGAGGAGTTACAGAAGTATAGCCATCATTCTAAACTTATTTCTGTTCAAAACATTGTAACAGACTCCCATAAGAAGCAAGTTGATCCAGTGCCCAATGAAGCAGTAAAGTCACATGCAGATGCAGAAGTTCAGTCTGCACTTCCCAATTCCGTCATCAGACCTTGGGAAGAGCTTGTCCATAACAAACACAGAACATGTCTTGGATATGAAAAGGAGGTGTCCTTTCATATTCCATACTACTCCAATCCAATCCAATTTCAAAGTGTTGGATTTCTTCAGGATGGTTCATCTTCACCTGCTCCTCATGATAGTTCACCTTCAGTTGTTTGAGATTTTGGTCCTTTTCCACAGTAGCCACACCCAATTGTTAAATGCCAACATTGTGACCGAGTTGGCCATGTGAAAGATCACTGCTTTTATCTTCATCCATGTGAGCACTATCATAAAACCACACATTATTCAAACAGACGCTTCAAAAACAAGCCTCTTGCAAGAATAAAGATTCATCTTGGATGGATCACTTCTTGGCAATGGGCTTCAATAGTGAAGAAGATATTTTAGTCATATGCCAGAACTTGTTCTAGAGTATTAAACAATCTTGCAGTTGTGTTTTCTCCATCACCTCACCTTATATCTAACAAGGGGGGAAGTGATGGTCATCTACAAGCTTCAAAGTGACATCAAGAGAGCCTGAGCCACAACCTGCCATATCAAATTCAGAGTTGTATCCAGAGACAAAGATGTCCCTAAGCATGCCTTCAGTTGGTGATGCCTCTTCAAATAATTGGGGACACTTCCTCTAGAAAACGACTTCATCTTATTGCCAGCTTTGGAAGAGTTCCAGGAATTGCATTAAGCATTCCAGAGTTGATGCTCATCCT
This sequence comes from Pinus taeda, assembly GCA_000404065.3. Lineage (NCBI taxonomy): Eukaryota > Viridiplantae > Streptophyta > Pinopsida > Pinales > Pinaceae > Pinus > Pinus taeda. Next base: position 28,583 of record APFE030871338.1, on the reverse strand, counting down.
TAAACCATCACAGGTTAAGACCTCCTTTTTCAGGTTGAGGTTCTCCCTTTTATTCGGGTTGAGACCTCCCTTTCATGGTTGAAGGTTCCCTCTTCAAAACATTAGAAGATTTTTGGGAACTACACTAAGAGTTCCAGTGTTGGTGGTCATCCTTAAACCACCTCCCTTATACCAACATTTAAAGAGCACATTCAACCTAGTTCCGCCATGAATTTTTTCGCCTTTTGTATTACATCTCTCTTCTTGGACTCATACATACCCCTTCGGATTAAGGGGGCAGATGTTGGACACCTAATCCTCTAAGGGTTGGTGTGGAAGCTAAACAACCAAAGGGAATCCAAGAGACCACTTGGAATAGGAATCCAAGGGTCACACCATGTACTGTAAATGTATATCATGTCAATAATAGATGTGCTCTCATGCTTATCATTCATACTACGTGTCTACCATGTATGTGTTTAACAATGTGTTTAATCATTGTCTCTTTTCTCTGTCGTTTCTGAAAATCTTAATTACATAACAGAAATTGTGACGAATAGGATATGTTATATAGAACACCCTATTATGGCTGTTAGTGATTTATATGTTTTCTTCTGAAGTCAAAATTAAGGAATTCTTCATTGCTCCTTAGTTTCTACTAAATCTTACATTTATTATGTTTCTTAATACATTTAAAATTCTGAAAGATCCAACTAGTACAACCTAGCTTGCCCTATGAAACTCCTTCAAAATTTTATGCAGATCCAGTTAGTCTTTAGACTCCATGGCCCAATGGAATTATAACAATTTAATCAACCAAGAAATCCAATCAAAAACAATTAGTACAGTAATAACTAGCCTAAAATTCACATCAAACATAGCTAAGTTTTATAGAGAGATCCCTCTCTAAAGCTGGCAAGGCTAGATCCCAACTTCCAAAGTGGTTTCGATGTTGTCCTATGTGTTTACTCCCTAAACCTCAAAAATACATAAAGAAAACAAATCCCACCCTTGCAAGAAGAAACTATCAAATGGGGAGTTGTGGGGGATGCTGCACAACAAGACATTGATCTCTTGTGCCTTCATGGCATGTTTTCATCAAACACTATCTTCAAAACCTTAGATCTCACCCTCTGAAGAAAAAAGAAAAAAATAATTTGCAAAGAAAATCAAACTAGAAGACTCCCATCCTCGTCGAAAGAAACTATCAACTAGGGATTTTTGGGGGACGATGCATAACAAAGCACAAATCCCTTTGTGTCGTCATAGATTGTCATTGCAAACGTCATGTTTGAAGCCCTAGTTCATGTTAGAAATATTGAGAGGGGAGTGAATCAATATTTCTTATCAATTAGTAACTTATTACTCTTTTCAAAGAATTAATTAATCTTCAACGTCAATTCAAAACATAAATTAACAATAGACAATACACACTAGAATTTTTGGGTGGAAACCATTCCGAGACAAAAACCATTGAATGTTTCTCTAATAATTTACGAGTACATTATTAATGCTTCAAATCCAAGTGAAAATGGAAGCCCCAACTCCCTAGTACTCTATAAAAGTGTTCAATTTTCCAACTCCAACTAGGAGAATGCTCCAATGCCCTATTTTGTTGGGTAATACTAAAAGGATGCTCCAACACCCTTGCAAGCTATGAATTGCTCTAACACAAACCTACCGCCCTGAAGTGTTTTTAGGCTCCAACCTGAAGTTGACTTCAATCACTTACCTACCACCACCCAACCAACTGGAAAATGATAATGAACTTGACACGCTAATGTGGGCTTTTGTACCAAGGACAGTGACCCACTTACAAATATTTATAACAAAACCCTGACATGAACTAAAAACCAAGTGACTCCTTCAATGAATATGTCATGTAGAAATGATACACCGAATTGTGTAATGATGAAGTCCTAATTGTTTATGATAATATAATCATTGTTGTAAGATACAAAATCCTTTCATTTATTCTTCTAAGGATAATGCCACTGTATATTGTGCCTTAGTCCTTTCACATAAATGATTGTCAAGTGTGTGTGTGTGTGTGTGTGTGTGTGTGTGTGTGTGTGTATGGAGGGATATATCTATATAAACACACACACACACACACACTTGAGACTTAGTCACTATTATCATTGTCCAGACTTCATATCATGAGATATACAACATTATTTGCCACTCAGAAAATGACCATCCTCTAATCTCTCGAGACTGAACATTGTTGAATAAATTATTTGTGACTTAAACTTTTTGGTGTATCTACTTCAATACAATTATATTTCTAGGATTTGCACTAGTCGACTTAACTAATTCTTTAGGCATAAATATAAATTTAAAAATTTGTGTTCTGGATTTGATGCACAAGCAACCATTCAATACAACGAATCTTCTACTAGTTTTATGCATATTAATTAGGGTAAACATACCTCAACGGATCTTAGACAAATCATTCAATGGGTCGTAGGAAGAAAGGTTGGACAAAGTCTCATTATTCAAATTTTTGCTACAGAAATACCTACTCAACTTTTGGTGCCATTATTTAAATAAGCCAACGCCACAAACCCTTCAACGAGCCCTCAGAGTGTTAGAAACTAATTAATGGAGCAATAAAATGCATAAAATATTGTGGAAACACAAATACATAAATACATAAAACAAGAGAGACACATATATACATGGTTCACCCAATTTGGGCTTGTTGAAAATGGCAACAAGAAAATTTTCCCTTGAATTAAATTAAGAGGAAATTTTAATTCCACATCACAAGACAACAAGAATGATTTGACTAAGTTAATATCACTTAGTTGGATCATTCGTGTTGAGGGCCTAACGTGAGTCATGTAGAGTGGTTCCTAAATTTTAGGAGCCTAGGTTGAGTTTAATTTGAGTTGTAATAATTTAATTCAGTTAGGGAATTAATGTCAGCTAAAATAGTTCCAACTGTTGGAGGAACTAGTAGGAGGCCTAGCAGTGGGGTGCAGCTTCGGTGTTCAACCAGTTAATTGATAAATCAAGCATAATTAACTCATGCATGCATGAAATTCGAGTTACCTAGTTGAGATTTGAATTCATGGGTTGTGTACTATCAATTGTATAATTTTCTGAGTTGTACAGGTGATGCATGCAGTCAAAGAAGGGCCTACAGGGATTGTGCAATTCTAATTGGGAATTTCCCTAATTAATAAGGGGCTAATTCCTAAGGAAACAACGTAAGAAAAAAGGAGCTTGGCATGCAGCAGAATTGACTAAGTATTGGCCAGGGTCAACTTGTGAGGTAGTGAGATCTATTATACTTGTGCATAGATTGTTCAGGCTTGAACAAGCATTGTATTTCTTCTCTATTTTCTAACTAATGCAATACAAATAGGAAGGGATTTTGAGTAGTTACTTTCCCCTTAGATAAATCTTTGAGCATATGTGATTGAATCTTGTCTCATGTTTATATTGTGATTTCTCGATCGATTAATTATTTCCGCTAATGAGTAGGGTAGATTCAAGTCTTTTGTTCGAGCATATTACATAAGAAATTTGAATCTACAAGGAATTTCTACATGGTATTGGAGAAGGAATCACATAGAAGAAAAGATAATTTGAGTTTGTCTTTGCAAGTGAATCAAATTTGTGGTATCATTCTTAAGAGCCAGTAGGATGTCGTTCTATGGATTGAGACTCGAGTATGCCCTTGAGGGTAGCTCGAATTATATTTCTTGGAATGATAGGATGGAATCAGTGATGGAAGATAACAGACTGAAGGAATTCATAGATAATGATAGTCTTAAGCCTCCAACAACTGATGCTCAAGATCTGGCAAAGTGGAAGAAATTTGTGGCAAAGGCGAGGAGGATCATACTAGAAGGATTTTGAGACATATTGTCTCAAATTCCACAGGAAGGATACCCCATACGCAATGTGGCAAGCCTTGATAGACTTGTTTCAAAACAACAATGACCATAGGAAGATGGCACTAACAGACAAGCTTCGAAAGATCAAGATGGAGAAGGGCGACACAGTACCATAGTACCTTAGCAGGTTCACCTAATGTTTAGATGAAATTGGAAGTGTTGGTATTATAGTTGTTGAATATGATATGGTAATCCTACTTCTAGGCCTTCCCAAGAGTTGGCACAACTACCAGGATTCAGTAAGTGGGAGGGAGAAGCTACCAAATTGGGAGTGATTGTGGTCCAAATTTGTGCAAGAAGAGATAAGGCGAACACTAGAGATGGAACCTCATCCAAGCATGATGATGAGAAGAGAGTTGCCTTGGATGGAAAATTAAAGAAATGGAAATGGAAGAAATCCAAATCCAAAGGGGATTCCAGTCAGGGTAGCAAGAAGAAAGACTTGTCGAAGATAAAATGCTTTCACTATCATGAACTGGGACATTATGCACAAACTGTCTACACAAGAAGGTCGACAATAAGCCCACAGGAGGAGTCATAGGTGAAGCTCTAGCTTCATAATTCGAGTTGGATATTAGACTGATGGCATGCATGGTGACATGCATGATGGGTAGTGTGTGGTATCTCGATAGTGGAGCCTCATTCCATATGAGGGGAAACAAAGAATTTTTCAGTGACTTGGAGGATAAGGACCTCCAGATGCACATTGAGATAGGATATGATGGTGTTGGAAATAATACTGAGAGGTGGGGGGGTGAATCACTATTAGTCAAATCAATTATCTTTTTCTTTTCATACTCAAATTCATATACGCTACTTCAGTGAAGGTAATCCACGTGTACACGTAGCTGTGTTTAAGGCAGCCAGCGTATATCAAGCATACTTATGATTCAGTTGATTCATCATATGTTGATCTTTAATCAATGCATAATTCCTTCATTAACCATATAAATAGTAACCATGTGCAGTAATATCAAAACAAACCATCACACATAAGAAACACACATGAACACCAAGATATAAGGTGGAAACCCAATGTGGGACAAAAACCACCTGTTGTTGTCTTCTTTTTTAATATAAGAAAAACCTGTTTACAATCTTGTACTGGTGCATACTTATACCAATACGTAGACACCCACCTACAAAAGGCTACAACTTAGTCTTGTTCTCTAGCTACTACTAGAAGGGAGCTACAACCCCCTAGCTCTTATACTAGCCAATATGTTTACTAGTACGTAGGCGCTAACCTACAGAAGGCTACGACCTTCTTTCTTCCTCCAGGGACCACGTTTCATAAATTTTCAGACTGGATACTCGTGGAATATAACACCATAATCTGAAGGCCACGTTTCATCCAATTTTCATACTAGACCCATCAACAACATTGAAGCTCAAAATCAATCACCACTGTAATACAACTACCAAATACATCTGCATCAACCAATCGCTGAAACTCAAACATCACAACTGAATCCATCAATCACTTTGACAACCCACCATCATTGTAGAAAATCACAATCAATCATTCTGATCATTTAAAATATTGTCGCTATAATACAGTCATCAGAACCCAAAGCAGAACCCAAAACTCTGCAACAAAAAACAGAAGCAACTGAAACATTCTTCATAAGGTATATGCTACTTCCCTGTGTTGAACCAACGTGTGTATGTGCTTTTATTAGAGCCAACCAACGTATACATATGTAAATGTTAATTCATAATTTTACAACTATTCCAGACTTCAATTATACCTAGATCATAGCATTTACAGAATAATACATGCGTCAGTATTCAGATCTAGAATATACATGAGAAAAATCACATGATGATAATTCATTTCAACCCTTAAGATTTTAATCCATCATTAGTTCTTATCCCTCATCAACTGCTAAGGTTCATCCTTGGTTCAAATCAAGCAATGCACCATAAGCCAATAACCTGCATACTAGATCTCACACTTCATCATATATTCGATACTTACACACCTTGGCCTAATGATCTTCTCGTCCTTATATAGTTTTAGGCCTTTCTCAATACCATGGACGAAAACCACTTAGGACCAATACCTTGGACCAAATACCTAGGCTCAATACCTCGGACCAAATAACTTGGACCAATACCATGGATCAAAATACCTCAGACCAGAAACTTAGTGTCCCAACATATACGTGCTTTTCCTTTTGTGAAAGTGTGTGTAGATATACACTACTTGTCTTCAGTGAACCTGCGTGTATACGTAGCTTCGTCAAGGTGAACCTACGTATACCTCTCTTTCTTCATTCTCTATAGTCTGACGTGTAATTATTTGCTTGTTAATATATTGTACTGTGAACTATCGTCTGAGTGAGTTGCCATCAAGGACAACACCTGTATCATAATACCAATAATATCCCCCTTTGGACTTGATGGCAAAAACAACACCAAGACGCTCTCCCCCTTTCACATCAAGGGCAAAATATGGACCAAGATATTCTCTCCTTTTGATATACATTATGTTGTCCATACTCCCACTGAGTACATGCTGAAATCTCTGATTGAACTCCCCCTTCGTACATGCTAAGATGTACTAATCTGTCCATGCTCCCCCCAAGCACATGCAAATTCTGCAAAAATATTTTTCAAAGGAATAACATGACTCTCCAACTCAACTGAGTATGACCTTCCTATCACCAATGACTCATACATACATCAATCTCCCAACCAAGTGGGGATATACCAAATGTTTATACATGACTGAAATATAAATTATTACATCATCCTTCCCATGCAAAGTGGGGTTACAAATTAGGTCTTTGCATGACCTTTACATCAAATTATATACATGACTTTTATAACAAAGACCAGCAATCTAAACAAGACCATGATAGTCATCAACAACTAACATACACCATATATTATCTGCACCATTAGCGACATCAAGATCAATAGTCTATATATTTCTATCATTAAAAGCGTCACCTAAATCAAAAAAACTATGTGGATATGTACTAAGATCTTCTAAGATAATTCCAACAATGCATTATTAGAAGCATATGCTCCCCCTGAACCTGTGTAAACTTATGAGTACCAACACATTTCTACATATCATCAGCAAATTGTAACCATATCAAACAGAGCAGATAAGTGACTGAACCATATCAGACTCATTTTCCTGAGTCTGCCTCGCTGCTTTTTCCTCAAAACACCATATACGTGACTTTGCAACTTCTAACTTGTGTATATACACGACTTCTCTTTATAATAGCTGAGTATGAAAATTTGAATACTAAAGTTTTCATCTTTAGCTTCCCCTGGGTCTGTTATGTCTGCAAACTGATCTATGCTACATCTTTCTGACAATAATTTTGTCTTCTTCATACATTGGAGTGTGATGATGTATGCTCCTTTTGGTTTGGTGTCTGAAATTTTCCCCTGCATTCCTTTACTTTATGTCCAAACTTGTTACACACATAACATCTTACATGTTTCATATTCCTTTTATTGCAACCAATAGCTTTGTGACCAAACATATTACAAGCATAACAATATCCCTTAAAGTACCTAGAACGTGATGATCTTTCTGTGTGACGGTCTTGAACCATTCTACTTCTGCATTTGGCTGCAACATGTCCAAAATTATGAGATATAAAACATTCGACATCATTCATCGAAGGAAATAACTGACTATCACTTCCACTATTTGGAGTAAAAGATTTTCTTTGAAGAATTTCTTTCCTTGGTTGTTGATGGGGTTGACTTTTTATTTCCTTGTTGAGCATCTCAAATTTTTCATTAGAGTTTCTTACCTTACCTTGTGAGCTAGATTCACCTTCATGAAAACCAAGACCAGTCTTTATAATGGGCAAACGTTAAACTTTGAGGATTTCATCTAATGTCTATGATCCTTTAGCAAATCTAAGATCCAGAGTCTTTGTCTTTTCAAGTTCTTTTCTCAAACTTACTACTTCACATTCTAACACTTCATTGTGTTTGTCCTCTTTGGTGAGCTGATGTGTCACTGTGTTTATGATCGTATCCTTTTCTGCCAAACTGAATTTAAGTTGATTGATTTCTTTAAGGAAATATTCCTTTTCTAAGGCATTATTTTCATATGCCATGAGTAGTTTAATTTCTTGATCATCCTCATCACTATTGGACAGGCCATCACTATCATCATGAGTATAATAACTTCTATTACCTTCTTCAGACATCTTTCCTTTGTTATGAGGGCATCTAGCAGCATAATGACCAACTCTACCACAAGAAAAACATTTGAAAGGTACCTTACCTTTGAACCTTCCAGAACCCCGTTGAAGCTTCTTGACAAAATTTACCTCATATTCTTCTTCTAAAATGTGTCCTAATTCATTGAGTTTTTCTTTTCCCTTTGTTGATGCTTTAAATGTGGCTTCCTTCATATCTGATGGTCCTCCTTTTCTCATCTCAAAGGTAGTTAAGATTTCGTGAAGCTGCATCATAGTGATATTCTGCAGATCTTATTTTTCTTCTATGGCAGACACTTTGGGTTCAAATTTAGCAGACAAGGATCTCAAAACTTTCTCAACTAAGGGAACTTCCTTAATTTGCTCACTTAGATTCTTCATGCAATTTACAACCTCATCTATACGTAGGAAGTAACTAGCTATGCTTTCATCACTATGCATCTTAAGAGTTTCATACTGAATTCTGAGAGTTTGAAGCTTAGCACATTTTACGTGAGAGTCTCCTTTATAGCTTAGAATGATTTTGTCCCATATTTCTTTGTCTAATTTGAGCTACATGACTTTGAAAAACTTTGATTTTGACAAATTTCCTAATAAAATAGTGACAGCTTTGGCATTGGTTTCATAATCCTTTTTACCTATCGTATCTATTGGAATTGTTGTTGGAAATGTATATCCTCCTTCCACAATTTCCCAAACATCTGTTCCAAGCGATTGTATATAGGCTGTGGTTCTTATTTTCCAGTAAACAAGATTGCTCCTATCGAAGATTGGTGGTCTAATGGATGCCATGCTCTCTTGATTATTCATGTTGATGGATCTCCCTTCAAGCGATCAAGCTTCTTCTCAAGGACCTGCTCTGATACTAATTGTTGGAAATAATACCAAGAGGGGGGGTGATGAATCAGTGTTAGTCAAATAAATAATATTTTTCTTTTCATACTCAAATTCATATACGCTACTTCAGTGAAGGTAACTCACGTGTACACGCCGCTGTGTTTAAGGTAACCAGCATATATCAAGCAAACTTATGATTCAGTTAATTCATCATATGTTGATCTTTAATCAGTGCATCAGTACTTCATTAACCATATAAACAATAACCATGTGCAATAATATCATATCAAACCATCACACATAAGAAACACACATGAACACCAAGATATAAGTTGGAAACCCAATGCAGAACAAAAACCACCTGCTGTTGTCTTCTTTTTAATATAAGAAAAACCTGATTACAATCTTGTACTGGTGCAGACTCATACCAGTATGCAGGCACCAACCTACAGAAGGCTACAACCCCCTAGCTCTTGTACTAGCCGATATGTTTACTAGTACGTAAGCGTCGACCTAGAAAAGGCTATGACCTTCTTTCAAGGACCACGTTTCATAAATTTTCAAACTGGATACTCCTGGAACACAACACCATAATATGAAGGCCACGTTGCATCCAATTTTCATACTGGACCCATCAACAACATTGAAGCTCAAAATTAATCACCATTGTAATACAACTATCAAATAAATCTGCATCAACCAATCATTGAAACTCAAACATCACAACTGAATCCATCAATCACTTTGACAACCCATCATCACTGTAGAAAATTACAATCAATCAATATGATCATTTAGAATACTGTCACCATAATATAGTCACTAGAATACAGTCATCAAAACCCAAAGCAGAACCCAGAACTCTACAACAGCAAACAGAAGCAACTGAAACATTCTTCATAAGGTATACACTACTTCCCTATGTCAAACTAGTGTGTGTATGTGCTTTTATTAGAGCCAACGAGCGTATACATCTGTAAATGTTAACTCATAATTTTACAACTATTCCAGACTTCAATTATACCCATATCATAACATTTACAGAATAATACATGCGTCAGTATTCAGATCTAGAATATACATGAGCAAAATCACATAATGATAATTCATTTCAACCCTTAAGATCTCGATCCATCATTATATCTTATCCCTCATCAACTGTTAAGGTTCATCCTTGGTTCAGATCAAGCAATTCACCATAAGCCAATAACCTGCATACTAGATCTCACACTTCATCATATATTCGATACTTACACACCTTGGCCTAATGATCTTCTCCTCCTTATATAGTTTTAGGCCTTTCTCAATACCATGGACCAAAACCACTTAGGACCAATACCTTAGACCAAATACCTAGGGTCAATACTTTGGACCAAATATCTTGGACCAATACCATGGATCAAAATACCATGGACCAAATACCTCGGACCAGAAACTTAGTTTCCCAACATATATGTGCTTTTCCTTTTGTGAAAGTGTGTGTGTATGTATATGCTACTTGTGTTCAGTGAACTTGCGTGTATACGCAACTTGGTCAAGGTGAACCTATGTATACCTCTCTTTCTCCATTCTCTATAGTCTGATCTATAATTCTTTGCTTATTAATCTATTGCATTGTGAACTGTCATCTGAGTGAGTTGCCATCAAGGACAACACCTGTATCATAATGCCAACAAATGGAAGGTATAACACGATTGGTATCACTACAGTTACTTTTAAGAGGGAGTCTGGTTCTCCTCTCACATTAAAAGATGTCATGTGTGTTCCTGGTTTGAAGAAGAATTTAGTTTCAAATGCTACGTTGGAATACCATGGATATGATGTGATATTTAGCAAAGGAAAGTATTTCCTTAGACATATATCCATGGGACAAGTGAATTGGATTGGGATTTGGGTGAATAATTTCTACAAGTTGGATGTAGAAGACTATGTTGCTTTAAACACAAAAGAAGAGAAGGTGCAGAGTCAATACATCGATGAATTATGGCATAGGAGACTTGGCCATTTGCATCATGGAGCTTTTAATATCATGCAACATATTTCTACAGGACTTCCCAAGTGTGCACTATAGCAGTGATATACATGCAAAGGGTGTACACTGGGGAAGTACACCAAAGCCACCTTTCATGATAAGAACAATAGAGCACAAGCATTTCTTAAAAGAGTTCACTCAGATGTGTGTGGCACTTTCTCAACAGCCTCCACAGCCAAGCAAGGGTATTATGTTATATTTGTATATTATTTCTCACGTAAGTGTTCGAGTTTATTCATGCAAAAGAAATACTAGATATTCTCGAAATTTTGTGAATTTAAATCACTTGTTGAGAAAGGCACTGGTAGGAAATTGAAGGTTCTTAGGAGTGATAATGGTGGTGAATATGTGTCGAATGAGTTCAATAACTTCAGTGGAACAAAAGGCATTTGATAGGAGTTAATAACACCCCATAACCCATACCTGAATGGGGTGGCTGAGAGGAAGAAAAAAATTATTGTGGGAGTTGCACGGGTGATGTTGCATGATCAGGGCCTATCGTTGCACTTGTTGGTTGAAGCATGCAAAAAAGTTGTATATGTGCAGAACAAGAGTCCCCATTGGATTCTTAGGATGAGTACACCAGAAGAATTTTTTCAGGGAAGAAACCAAATGTGTCACACTTCAAGATCTTTGGTTCATCGGTTTACTGTAATGTTTCCAAGGATGCAAGATAAAATCTAGAGCCGACGGCTGAGATGTGAATATTTGTGGGGTACACTTATACACCTCACAACTATCAAGTGTACCTGAAATATCACAGGATGAAATTTGTTCATAGAGATGTCATGTTCAATGAAGAGAAGGCCATCAGATGTTCCCTTGATAGGGAGCTTCAGTTACATGCAGATGAGGAACTTTTGGCTCCAAAGGAAGAACCTCAGGATGTTGTGGAGCAACCACAAGTAGAGGAACAGAGAGTGGAAGCACCCACTCATGTAGAGACATCTAGATATGAAAGGAAGTTCTCCACGAAAGATGGAAAATTATTGCATGATGCTAAAGATAAGATGGGAGCATGCACATCACAATGTAGGTAGAGGAGGTCACCAGATTGATACTTTTGGTACATGGCTCTGATGAGTGAGCTAGTTGATACAGAACCATCCTCATTCAAGGAAGAAGTACAACAACCAGTTTCAGTTGATGCCATGGTAGAGGAATATGATTCCATTATCAAAAATAGTGTATGGGAAGTTGTCGCAAGACCAGAGAACAAGTCAATGGTAGGTTTGAGGTGGATCTACAAGGTGAAGCAAGCAACAGACGAAATAATTGAGAAACACAAGGCTAGATTTGTGGCCAAGGGGTTCTCTCAGGTGGAGGGAATCGACTATGAGGATACCTTTGCTCCAGTTGCAAAGTACTCTTCAATTAGATAAATTATAGTTCTTGCAGTGTAGATGGGTTGGAAGATCCATCAGATGGATGTGAAGACAACATTCCTTAATGGAGTGATTCAAGGGGAGGTTTGCATTGAACAACTTAAAGGATTTGACACCTTCGATAGAGAGTCACATGTGTTCAAACTCAAGCAAGCATTGTATCAATTGAAACAAGCACCCTGTGCTTGGTACACTAGGATCGACAACTATTTCACCAGTTTTAGCTTCACCAAAACTGAAGCAAACGCAAACCTTTACCATATTGTTGTTGAAGGTAAAATATTGATTAGAGTATTATATGTCGATTATTTAATTTTAACCAGTGATGAGAAGTTTATTAAGTCTAGCAAAGAGGATCTTGCAAGAGAATTCGAGATGAAGGACATGGGACTCATGCATTATTTCCTCGGTTTGGAAGTATGGAAAGGAGATGGGTAATTGTTTTCCTTTCAATGTAAGTATGCCAATGAGATACTGAAGACGTTTTGCATGGAGAGTGGAAAACCCATGGAAACTCCTCTAACAGGCAATCAGAGGAAAGAGGATGCCACTTCAAGTGAGGAGGTGGAAGCCACTATTTATAGGCAACTTGTGGGTTCACTTATGTATTTGGTGAACACATGACCAGACATGTGTTATTCAGTTATCCAACTCAGTCAAGCAATGGTTAAGCCAACCAAACTATATTGGAAGGCAACCAAACATGTGTTGAGATACCTCAAAGGCACTACTCAGCATGGTCTTTGGTACATACAGATAGAGGGAGTGAAGCTTTGAGGCTTCACAAATGCAGATTGGGTAGGTAGTCCATCATATCGTCAGAGAAATTTAGGAGGAGTCTTTAGTATTGGGTCAGCAACATTTTCTTGGTACAGTAGGAAGCAAATATCAGTTTCACTTAGTTCAGTAGAAGCAGAGTACGTGGTTGCTATTCAAGTAGCTTGTGAAGCTATATGGATGAGGAAGATTCTTGTTGGGTTATTTGGTCATATGATGGATACCACTTTGATTTACTGTGACAATCATAGTTGTATCAAACTCTCTGAAAAAACAAGTTTTTCATGAAGGAATTTAGACTTCTGTGATCCATAGCATTTGTTTAGAAACTTTTTGGCGAAATCACATAATTGATCATTTGTCGACGCGTTTCGAACCAACTAGTGTGGTTCATCATCAGGACAAGTTGAAGAAACAGATCCAGTTTAGCGTGTTAAATAGTCTAAGCAGAGACTCCAATGGCTAAAAAGACTAACGGATATTTTTCAACCTAAGAACCCCAGTCAAACCTCCTTTAACTAAAAATATTAATATTCTTTATAATTATTATTATATTT
>APFE030871333.1:0-22443 GCA_000404065.3 Pinus taeda | reverse complement strand
GAGAGGGGGAGTGGGAGTGGGGTTGAAGGAGGTAGGGAGGGAAGGAGGAGGAGGTAGAGGGGGGGAGTTGGGGGAGAAAGATTTTCCTTCGACATATCACCACTAGATAGGTGAAGCATATCGATTCATAGGTCAAGAACCTATATGGTCTTGAGGTTCAAGATGCATGCAAAGCCTTGAGGAGTAAGGAAACTGACGAAGACTTGGTGGTTGAGAGGGAGAGTACATTACCTCTCAACATGCAGTGCCAAAAGAAGTTTTAGATGATTGTGGAGGAGCCATGATTGGTGAAGCAACTTTGGGAGGTTGTGGAGTAGCCATAACTAGAGAAGTTGAGGGGAGATTGAGTAGAGACATCTACTCATGCAGAGACCTCCAGTAGGGGAAAATTTTGAGCTAGGTGGGTAGAAGGATCACATGCAACCATACCTCTAGGTAGGAGGTGGGGCAATGTGGAGTGATTGTCCCAAGAAGGCTGGAATAGGGGCATGATCCTTAAGGTACCCAACCTCTTTGATTCGACTTTTCTACAAGAGCCTTGACGAGGAGTAGCAAGATTGGCTATGTGGGTAGAGATAGATGTGGATGGAGTGGCAGAGAGAGCTACAATGCAAGATTCCCAGGACTATGTAGAGATAGCAGGCTGCAACAATGCGAGAGGCACATGAGTGTTGCACCAGTGCATGATGGCACAGAGAGGTGTGCAATGGTGCGAGATGCATGGAGTGTTGTAGAAACTCAGAGGTTAGAGAGGGAGCAATTGTCAACAGCAGGTAGAACTTCAACATCAGAGTATGTTTCTAGCCCAACAAAGAGGTCAGTTGGGAGTTTTTTTGTTTCTAGAGTTGCTGGAGAAATCACACTTGGGAGAATTGTTGCATGCAGAACATTCCAAAGGTAGAGGATTGGGTTCGAGTTGAATGCCTTTCTTGTTGAGAGGAAGTTGAAAATAGCAACAAGAAATGTTAAAATAGAAGTGCTAAAAATATTACTGCTAAAAATAGCAATGCTATAAATAGCAGTTTGGGTACTAGTGCTGGATTGAGCAACAGGGAATGAAAAATGGGTGCTAAAACTAACATTCTATTTTTAGCAGTTCAGGATGGATTCCTATTTTAGTTAGTCCCTGGACTAAACATAGGAAGTAAAATTAAAATTTGAACTTAACAACTGTATAAATTAATTAATTCACCATGAGTTAATTAGTTGTGAAAAATCAAACATGAAGTCTATGTGAGGACATGCAACAATTTCTCCATTGATTGAGGGATTTATCCATCAATTAAAGAGATAAGGATGAATTATAATTTGAGTTGTAATAGCGTGCATATAACTGTTGCACTTCATATAACTAAATATTCTCTCATGAATAACTCATGCATGTCAGTTCAGAAAGAGACACAATTGAGATCAAAGGAGGGATAGTGTACTATCAGTTGGATGGATTTTTCCTATAAAGGAAGTTAATCTATGGAGAAGGATTAATCTCCTTCAGGATTGCGTAGTTGGATCAGAGGTTAGTGAGTGTGTGAAGAGGCCAATTCACACAAGTGACATCACTAGACCCCAAGGAAAATTGCACAATGAAATATGAGGCTTGGAGGGTAGAGGAGAAATTTTGAGAGGGGCCTTTAACTATCTATGAGTAGCAGAGAGATTATAGAGAGAGCAGGATAGCTTGTTAGCTGATTCTTTTTGTAATCCAAACTATATTTCCACTTGTATGATAATACAAAGTTGGGGTCTTAGGCTGAGGCTTCCCCCTAGTTATTTCTTCTGTGTTATGTGTGATTGATTCCTTCTTATCATTTATATGTGTTCACTTGATCTTGCTCAATTCGATTAAGCTTTTGCATAATTGGTTGTAGAGGTAGATCAAGTATTTTTCTTTAGTATATAGCAATATCAGGTGATCTACAATGGGAATTTCTACACCCTCATCCCTTCTCCACGTGGATTGGGCCACATCATGGATCAAAGATTGCAAGTTTCAAAATGTGCAACCAAATGTAACATTTCGAAATCTTCGAACACCAAAGTTTCGATATTCAAAGGGGCCCATGTCCATAGTTATGTGGTTCTATGGTCCTATATGTGCCTAATGTGATCACACATATAATCAGACCCCCTCCCAACCAAAGGGGTTAACCCCTAAAAGGGCTTGGCCCTAAGCTCTCAAGCTCTTACCATAAAGGATTCTGCCTAAGCCCTTGGGGTTAGGAATATCACAAAAAATTACATCCTTACACAGTCCATAAGTAGGAAGCTTCGATTTGTTAAATTGTCAATATATTGGACCTAATTTACCCTTTGGTCACAGAAAAGAAGAAATGTACCAAAACTGTCGAGAAGAATTACCACACAGTTGCAATGCGAAATAAAGGAGTCATTATTTCCTTTTTTTCATCCTGATGATAGAGGGACCTGATAAACTCAATCAGAGGGACCTGATAATTTTGAAGAGCTAACAAAGCAAGAAATAAATGAACCAAGGCATCTGGATATTTTATGCTATTTCTAACAAGGTTTTTAGCATGATAGCAGACTATTGTAGTTTTTGCCACATGCATCATTTTGAATTGTTGTGTCTAATTTTTTATGTAAACACTAAGTTTTGTTGTCTTGAGTTTCCATCTATTCTGAATGGATAACTCATTCATTGAATATGGTCACATAATATTTCAAATTGTAAGCCTATTTAATATAATGAAAGGAAATGTAGAAATGTTGGGTTGATTATTGATTGATTAGTGTTGGAGGAGAGATTGTTTTGTATTTTCAAGTATTTTCAAGTGAATAGAAGAAGGCCGAGGCTATTTTTCTAGGGATTCTTATGTCATATTTCTATTAGTATGTGTGTTATCCTTGTCATTATTATTCTTACTTTTGTTTCTATGGTACTAAGATAGTTCTTCATGCTCAGATCAGAGAATTTTTAGAATTCACCTTATGCTCTGCTTTGTATATGCTGAACATTTATGTATCTCTTGTTCTTCTAAAGGAAATTTGAATTCATCCCAGTTTGATGCTCATCTTTTTGCCTCTGATTTTATATTCATCCATTACTACAATGAAATTTGCTAATTACCAACAAAGATACCTACCTTGCCCTTGCTCAATTTAGCATCATCATCCCTTATTCATTTAAATCATTACAAAAGATGAACCTATTCTAAGTGGGTTTTACTTCCTTCACTTACCTTCAAGACACCACTTAAATTCATCCTTTGGTCATCATAACTAGCCTTAAATCCAAACTACTCAGCCAATTTATTGACTGAAATCATATAGGGAGAGCCCTCTCTAAAGCTAGAAGGGCTAGATTCTAGCTTGCAAGTGGTTTATGGTTATCTATGGGTTTCTTTCCTTCAACCTAAGGAAATTACAGAGTGATAACATTCACGCACCATTTTCGGGAATCGAACAAAATTTTTAATCTTCCCTAGGAAACATTATCAAAGTTGTAGATCTGGTTGTTGAAGGTGAACAACAAACAGACACAGGAAAGGCTGAATCATTCACCTTGTGACTCCAAAATTCAAAGGATCGATAAGATCAAATGTTCATAGTGACTCCACTAATCATAGGACACTAATTTTGAACGATTGTTTGTAAGATGGGTTCTAAAAAAATAAATTCCAGATATGCACCTATGGAGAGATCTAGTATTCATGTTTTTTTGAATCATATGCCTCATGTTGATTGGTTGACCTATCTCCCATTATTTAAAGATAAAAGGGATATGATGCTACTTTACATCTATTCAGGTTTCATTTTCATGTACATAAGCTTGGGGTTAATTTTCCTGAGGAGTGTTTAATGAAAATTTTCATGGAAACCTTCGAAGACAAAGCTAGATTCTGGTATGAAGGTTTTCCACCTGCCAGTATTTGTTCTCTTAAATATTTTCAAGCAATCTTTTATGAGAATTTTAAAGAATTTTGTCCACACTTGCCTCCCACTGAAAAATGTTGTATATGTTTTGAAGACTTCTTCCAATATCCAGAGAATATTTACAGGGATGAAGAATGTATGGATGATGAAATTAAATAAGCCCTTTGTGAATTTTCTTCCCAATGTCAAGAATAGGAAATAGAAGATGTACGTTGCCAAAATATTTATGAAGATTCCTAGAAGGCAATGATTTTTGGAGCTGAAGATGAAATTGTAAGATAGAGGTCGATGAAGAAATGCAACAGGTTTGTCTTCTTGAGCCTGAGGAAGAAATTCAACAGACCGAGCTAGATCAAGAAGAGGAGAGAAGTGAAAGAGAAGGCATTCTTTTAGAACCTATTACACATGAAGATATGCCTCCAACTACATAAAATGAAGTGTCTGCTAAAGAATAGTAAATTGTCCTAGATATGCACATCGAGGTTATGGATAAGTTTGTTTACTCAATTGAAAAGGATAGGAACAATAAATTTGATATTCCCTTTCCTCTAGAACATAGTCCTCTTACTGATCATCAAGTGAAGGTAACTAATTATGTTTTTGAAGATTCTTTTGTTGGCCTCTTAAAGCCATCAAAAGAGAGGTTTGTCTTCTCAAGGCCAGTTTGTTGTAGGATCTATCGGAAGTTGTGCTATTTATGGATTTTGGTTTTTAGGATCAGTTGAGTTTTGAGTTGGCACTCTCTTTTTCCTTCTGCTTTCTCATGGGAACTATGAACAAACCTCAGTCAAGTAGCCATTTGCTTGACTAGTTACATTGGAGGGAAAAGATCACCTAGTGTATATATTTTTAGCAACAACAGACAACTATTATCATGGTTTGAAGCCTAAAGAGAAGGCCCTAAGACTTTGGTGATGTGCTCTAAATTTTTTTATTTCCTTTAAAATTTTCAGTTTTCAGTCAGTCAATTATTTTTTTAGCTTTTATATTGACTCCATTACACAATGGTAAGGCCACTAGTCTTCTTTTTGTTCTTGGCACCTCACAGGGAGGTTTCCATCCCCATTGGAGCTGATGTTAGAGTCTTATAATAGGAATATGTGGTATTAGCCTCTCACTATTCATTTTGGTCAATTTAGTCTGTGAATCACTATGTGTCATATCCCAAAGGTTTCTTGTCCAAGGAGTCATTTAGTCCTCGAGGTCCCATGGTTAAGATCAGTCTGGCTATTTGGGAGATGTTTTGCATATGAAGTCTAGTTCAGATCGTGTTGTAGGTGTCTTCATGGGGATGAGATTTACATTAGATTTTAACAAACCATAGATCTCTTCAAATGGGTTCTAGTAGCGAAAGTTATGGCAAAAAGAAGACCCTTCTTCAAAGGGATTGAAAACAAAGGAAAAGTTCTTAAGTTATTGATTGATTAGTGCTAGAAGAGAGACTATTTTGTACTTTCAAGTATTTTCATCTAAATAGAAGAAGGCCGAGGCTATTTTTCCAAGGATTCTTGTGTCATATTTCTATTGGTATGTGTGTTATCTCTGTCATTATTATTATTACTTATGTTTATGTGGTACTAAGATAGTTCTTCATGCTCAGATAAGAGAATTTTCAGAATTCACCTTGTGCTCTGCTTTGTATCTGTTGAACATTTATGTATCTCTTGTTCTTCTAAAGGTAATTTGAGTTCATCCTAGTTTTATGTTCATCTTGTCACCTCTAATTTTATACTCATCCATTACTACAACAAAATTAGTTAATTACCAACAGAGCTGCCTACCTCTCCCTTGCTCAAGATATCATCATCATCCCTTATTCATTTGAATCATTACAAATAGATGAACTTGTTCTAAGTGGGTTTTCCTTCCTTCACTTACTTTAAAGACACCACTTAAATTCATCATTTGGTCATCATAACTAGCTTGAAATCCAAACTACTCAACCAATTTATTGACTGAAACCATATAGAGAGAGCCCTCTCTAAAGCTAGAAGGACTAGGTTCTAAGTTGCAAGTGGTTTGTGGTTACCTCTAGGTTTCTTTCCTACAACCTAAGGGAATTACACAGTGCTAACAAATCCAAGGGATTCATACACAAGGCAACCAACAATAAGAATCACGAAAGGGCTATGCCTCTACCAAGAAAGATAAAATTCGAAAGGTTATCAAGAGAATGTTATTCATCTAGGTACATAAGGTTTTTATCTTTTTATTATTATTCTTGCACTAATTTTCATCATAAATCTAGACATTGTAGAGCATACTGTAAAAGTTATCAAAACCCTAGAAGGAAACTTGCAAGCAGACAAGATAGAGCTCCAAATAGATATTACAATTCAATTTCCCCATCATTAAAGTTAAATGTAGAATGTTATCAATGTCACAATGTTGGAAATATGGAATGAGACTACAGAAATGCATGAAATGGACTCCTAAGAAAGTCAAAGAAAATAAATTATCTAGAAATCCCACCAAGGTTTGGAAAACAAAGCAAAAAATACTAAGGTAAAAGAATACAATTCATTGAATGCTCCATAGGATTGAAATAATACAGCTTGAAGAGCCCTCGATAATGGAAATAAGGAGGGCACAATATACACAATGTTTTACACGAACATATTTGTTTTGAAGAGAATGTTCTCCTTGTAAAAATAAAGTGAGAAAACATTTGCATCTGATATTCTATTTAGGATATAATTTGTGTAAGAGAAAGGAGGTCCCTCTCTTGATGTAGACAAATTTAAGATAACACCTTGCCACTATGAACAATCTAAAGCTCTTCTAGAAGTTGTCTCTAACAAAGTCTAAGGACTTGATCAAATTATTTTGAAACATTAGCAAAATGAAGGAGGTTCAAGACACTTGTAGTTAAGTAATAAATAAATGCATTTCCAAAAAAAAAAGGACCATTGTACAAAGAAAAAAAAATATTTGGAGTTGCAGATAAAAGGATCACTAGTTTAGAATACCTTCATTCTACATGACCATGAAAGGCCTTGCTTAGAGTTACTAAAAATATTTTTGATTGTGGTATGGAACATAAAAGGCAATGTTGTGGTTGAACATGAGAATTTTTAAAAATAAAAAACTTGTTACTTGCAATAAAGTACTTATACTAGAAATGAACAAGGAAAAATATTGAATAGTTTATGAATTATTTATATGCTCCAAGAGTTTTGGAAGCTCATACATTGGTAGGAATTATGTTGATTAGTATTTAGTAGTTGGATTTTTTCCAGGGTATTTATCACACATGATCCAACTATATATGGCTCTAAGGACCCGTCTCTAGCATGTTTACAGAACCTATTGTGGGATATTATAGTAATATATGTGAAACATTCATGCGGTAGGAAAAGTCCTTTAAAAGGTAAGGGTAAAATGTAGCAGCATGGGAGAGGTAAGGATCAACACACCAAGGATGGGTAAATAATAGAGCTTGAGAAATTTTTTCATCTTACCTGAATTTGTAAAAGCCATAAACCATATTTTAGATCTCTATTTGATTAAAATGATATATGTTCTAGACTCCAAACAAATATGGATCAAAAGGAGAAAATATGGCAATTGGAGTAGCATGATGATAGGGGGAGCACCCCATTTTCCATTGATGTCAAAGGGGGAGAGAATATCGAAAATGAGAAATGGTGAGAGTATTGCCACCAATGAAAATGGGGAAGATTGTTGAGTTTTCATCATTGTTGCCACCAATGAAAATGGGGAAGATTGTTGAGTTTTCATCATTGTTGTCATTGATGGCCCAATAAAAAGGAAATAAATCTCTTCCTATGAGAAGGATTGTTGAGCTACTTGATTGGTTGTCCTACTAGTATCCCTATAAGTCAACATGTTTAGTCTATTTTTTTGGTTCACTTGGAATCCATCATATATCTACGTCAAAATGGATATTTTTTCTCTCATCTAAAGAAAGAAAGGGAACATGAACACTAATAATATTTTTGAAAAGTATGATGAGCCATGCATGGAGAAAGGAGGCTTCACATAATAGAGAAGAACATGACAGATAACAACATAGTAATAAATTATTTGCAATAGAAGGCAAGAATCTAGAATATGAAAGAAGAAATCACCAAAGATCCCGACGGACATAATGAAAAATATAAAATGACCCAACCTCTAACAAAAGTATGAATATAAAGAATTTAATCACACCATCCATTTTCTTTAATAATATATAATTAATGTGTGCAATTTGAAAGTTGAATTTATGGAATATAAGTCTAGTTCTAATTTAGAATTGATCTCATAACTACAGGGTGTTGTACCCATGTCCAAAATGATGAAGGAAATTGATGTATTGTGGTAATAGATAATGAGCCAAAAATATGACAATCCTACTAAAAAATTGAATGATTTGCAAAAAAAATGTGTGATCATGCGAGAAACAAAATTTTCAAGAGGAAAAATTAATGGTGTTCTTATTTGTTTTATACACCATAGTTTGGCTTCAAAAGCCACAAGTCACCCCCATTTCCAAGAGACATGACAATTCATGAAAGGTTTAATTAGTATGAACATGCCATCAACCTCATTTGAGGATCCAATTCAATCAAGCACAGGAAAATAAACCCAGACCTTAGGTAGATGAAAGTGAAGTTTCAAAACTCATGACCCAAGGAGAAAGGAACAAAAGACATATTTTGGTGGTTATATTCCATATTCATTTTTTGGTTATTCCCTCTAGGTGGAACAATCTTCATCCATTTCTCAAGAATAGATATTGGCCCTTTTTTGAGAAAGAAATATTTACCTTTGAAGCAACAAACCTCAACCTTTTAGAGTAGTAGACATTGGTCGAGTAGTATACCATGTGCTAATTTAACATATTTCATCATACTCTAAAAGGACCTAGGACTAATCTATTGGATCGAGCCTCATGTTGTCATGAAGAAACTTTGACATCTATCTTAGAACATATTTAGGGTATCGTACGAGTAGACATTCTGTCGATATTGAAGTAGGCTTACCCAACCTCTTGGAACAAAATTACCTTGACCTATTATGCGTATTAAATAAATATTCTCAACTTTATTTAAATATACTTTTAAAGAATTATTTCAACGCACACTTCAATCATTATGATCAATTCCTAAAGGCATCTTGAAGAAGCACTGTTGAAGGAAACCTTGAAATAATTATGGGAGTCAATCTTGGAAGATACTTGGAGCAATATTAAAGATTATTTTGTAACCACTAATGAATGTTATTTTGAGTTAAGTTTCAAAGAACCCACAATAATAACCATATTCTGTCAACATTTCAAATCCCAACAAGGATCGATCATCGGGATAATTTCTGAATGATGATAGTAGAAGAGCTAAATAAGAGGATAAATAGTTATGAGATGATATGTTTTAAGGATGAGATGAAGGTCGGCTAAAAATAAGAAGTTAGGATTTTTATTTAAAATAATAATTATTATTATCCACAATATTTAAAGTTTTTATTGTACTTTTTAATAATTTTTAAATAGGTTAATAATAATTAAGAAATTAATTAATTAATTAAAAATTACATTGGTGAAACATGTCGTTCTTTGTAGAACATACTAAAAGAATATTGAGTTGATATTAAGAATGGAAGGTCTCGTACTTCAGCCCTAGCAGAGAATACCTGAAAAACTAAGCACCATATATGTTTGGAAAGCGCCTCAATTGTTGCAAAAGAGGACCAACTTCATAGTAAAAAGATTAGGGAGGCTCTTGAGATAATAAAACATCCACAGAATCTCAACAGGGACAATGTTATTGAGATCAGTGGAAGCTGGCTTCCCTTAAGTAGAGAAATTAAGACCACCAATACATCCCAGGTATAGCACCTTAGGTAACTGTTTTCCTCTCCTATCCTTCTAATCTTATTTTATAAATAAACATAAAAATTAGTATTATTGAGTATTCATAACAATAACTAGTATTTAATTATAATAATTATTTATAATAATAATAAGTATTATTATTATTATTATTGATTATTATTAATTCTTTATAATAATAACTAGTACTTAATAATTATAAGATCTATTAATCAATTAATTAAACTAACTAATTAAGTACTTATAATAATAATTAGTATTTAGTTATAATAATTATTTATAGTAATGATTATTTATTATTAATTATTTTTATTAATAAGTGTTATAATTATTAATTATTTATATTAAAAATTAGTATTTAATTATGAAGACCTATTAATCAACTAATTATTTATTTTAGGGATAAGATTTAATAATAAATAGTTTTTAATTATTATAATATTTTTAAGTAACTAATTAATTTCTTAATTATTATTAATCTGTTAAAAATTATTAAAAAATTACAATAAAAACTTTAAATATTGTGGATAATAATAATTATTATTTTAAATAAAAATCCTAGGTTCTTGTTTTTACCCAACCTTATCTCATCCTTAAAACAAATCATCTCATAACTATTTATCCTCCCATTTAGTTGTTCTACTATCATCATTCAGAAATTGTCCTGATGACGGATCCCTGTTGAGAATTGAAACATTGACAAAATATGGTTATTACTGTGGGTTCTCTAAAACTTATCTCAAAAGAAATGAACCACAGATGTCTAAAATCTTGAATGAAGGTTATTGTCGAAGAAATATTGAAGGTACTCTTGGAACATTGAAGATTGTTAAACAACAATCATGCTCGTAGAATATTTGAAGACTAGCACTTGAAGGCATATTTTGTTGGAGCAACCATAGAAGTTTTCCTAAAGAAGACCTAATTTTTTTGTAAAGGTAGATTCTTTTGGAAGCCTAATCCTCCATGGGTTGGTGTGGAATGTGAACAACCACTGGAGTTCAAGAGACATTGGAAGATGAATCCAATAGTTCTGTAAAATGTACTATAAATGTACATCATGTCGATTATACATGCAATTCAATGTTCTATTATTTATGACTATTTATATTCCATTTGAGTTTAGCATGGTATCAGAGTGAGCGATCTCTTGCCCTGCTCATATTTGAGCCACTTGTTTTGTGGCCTCTTTGTGCATGTCAGTTCTGCCATCAGTTCTACATTTAATGAATGTCCCATTAGCTAAATTCTAGTTGCATTCTCTGTCATTTCTATCACAATAACTTCTATGTTCTTTGTCTATGCTTAAGGCTTCTAGGCCCCAACCTAGGCTCTTCCAACACCTGTCACTTTCCCTCTCTCTACTCATCTTGATTCCATCGAAACTGCCTTTTGCGCACCCATTATGCATTCAACAAAATCTTGTTTTTAAAGTGATTAACCAATACCAGAGACTCTTATATACAACAGGTGGTATACATTTATTTTCCCACGACTGTTTTCCTTTTCTAATGCTCAGATGGCAAACAACTAGTGTGAGAAATTAGGTATATGAATCAGTTTTTATGTCATAAATACTCTCTGTGCCTTTCATAAATGCCAACACTGACATTTATATTACCCTTGCTAGACTCGTACTCCGTGCATTCTCCCATGCAAATAACACTCATATTCAACATTTTCTAGATGTTGTCCTCTCAATTTTTTAATGAACGTAATGGTGCTTTGTGGAAAAAGACAAAATTGAATTGAAGTTGGGAACAACTATAGCGATATAACCTTTCTAGAGATGGTTTCATTTGAAGAGAGAATGTGTGTTTTTGGTATGTTCTTTAATTGAAGCGGTTCATTTCAATTACAGTGCATTGGACTGCTAAACACTATTGTATATATGGTCGTTGATCTCTTCATAATATTCATGTGAAAATGAATTAATTTTACAATGAAATCCCAAGGAGGTGGTGATTCAAGTGTAGTATCTTCTCATGCCTATGTGAGGAGGTGAGAAGTATGGCTCACAATTTTTTAAAACTGTGTGAATGAATTCTCTAGGAACGAGTCTGTGAAATCATAATTGTTGAAATAAAGTATTGTTAACATCGTCTTGGTGGTATCCTATTGTTGGACTAACATATATGTTGGTGAGTTTTGAATCAAGATTGAGAACAAATTGACAGAAGATCGAAGCATTATATTTACTCAGGGATGAGAGTTCATTTCCTTTGGTAATCAAGCTTGTTTGAATAGGGATCAAGTTCGTATATTCATTAAGGATGAAATTATTTTATTGAAGGTTGAATGCTTTGAGGTAGGCTAAATTCATAAGTTCCTTGGAAATTAAACTAAACTACTATGGACGCCAAGTTTATACATATTTCTGGAGATCGAGATTGATCCCTAAAGTAGGTTGAATTTTCCCACATTGAAGGTTGAATCTCTTTGGAGCTCGCTTGAATTGTTCAACTGAACTCATTTGTCTTCTTTGTGACTACATTCTACAACCATATGCACAAACCAAAGGGAAAGGTATGTATGAATTTCATGAACTCGGGTCACAAGTTGGAATTTGGTAAATTATCGAAGCAAACCAAATTTTTGTGACACTCCATGGTATTGTAATTTGGTGATATTTACATGCTTTGAGAAGGGATCCAAGATGGAGAGCTGGGGCTACCCATTTGTTGTAAAGTTAACTTTTATAAAAGAATTTAAGGATGGAACTTTTCAATTCTAGGTGTAACCAATCAATTGCCAAGAGCCTTCTTATTTTAAGGACTGAGATCTGTCATCATTAGAAGGAGTTCTAGATTTTATTATTATCATTATCTTATAGCCATCCTTTTGGAGGAAGAACAAAATATTGTTTTGGGAAGACAATATCAATATCATTGAAGGACAAAACTCTCCTTATCTTAGGTCACGAAGCATCAACAATTGAAACAGGAGGACAAAATGTTATAACATAGGTTCTAGAATTAGAAGAACACAATGTGATCTCTCTTGTGAATTGATATCAGGAACCTGGTAGGCCCCGCAGTCAAATACATTGGTAATACTAGCAGTATTTGTATATAAGTATAAAAATTCCAACATTTCATCCTTGGTGGTCATTTTTTGGTGAAGGCGTTGATTACTATAATTTATTCATTCTTGGGTGCAGTGTTTGTGAAATTCAAATGATATGTTTAATGCAAATGGCCAAAATTAATATAGTATTAGAGTTCTTAAAAACTTTGATACATTCCTCTGATCATGACATAGTCAAAACAAACAAAACTACTCTTGTTAACATTAGAACATGTCTACAACATACATATGTAAAGGTACAATTTTTGGAGCTTGAATCTCAGCTTCAGTAAGAAGAATTACAACAATGAGTGATAATTTTTGAACATGTTTTTGTTTAGAACATTGAGACAGACTCCTGTTAGCAACAAGAACATAAAGTTGAGATTGATTCACATTTAGTGCTTAGTTCAAGAGCATATTTGCGTGTTGAGGCAGAATTTCAGTCTTCACTTCCCAAGCCGATCATTAGACCTTGGGAAGAGCATGTCCATAACAAGCAAAAAATTGGTCTGGGATATGATAATGATTTGTCCTTTCATATTCCATATTACTCAAAGGCCATCTAGTTTCATAGTGTTGGTTCCTTCATGAGAGTTCACCTTCACATGTTCTAGATTTTGCTCCTCTTCCACAACAAAAACAAACCAATTTTAAATGGAAACATTGTGATAGAGTTGGCCATATAAAAGATCACTTTTTTATCTTCATCCATGTGAGCACTATCATAAAAGCTCTCATTCTTCAAATGGATGCTTCAAAAACAAGCCTCCTGCAAGAAAAAAGATCTATCTTGGATGGTTTTCTTCTTGGCAATGTGCTTCAATAGCCAAGAAGATATTTTAGTCATATGTTAGAACCCGTTCTAGAGTACTGAACAATCTTGCAGTTAATTTTTCTCCATCATCTCACCTTGTATCTAACATGGGGAAAAGTGATGGTCATCTACAAGCTTCAAAACCACATCAAGCAAGCCCGAGCCACAACTTTCCATACCAGATTCAAAGTTGTAGCCAGAGACAAATATACCCCTGAGAATGCCTTAAGTTGGTGATGCCTCTTCATAGAATTGGGGACACTTCCTCTAGCAGAATATTTCATCTTTTTACCAGGTTTGGAAAAGTTCCAATAATTGCATCAAGCATTCCATAGTTGTTTCTCATCCTTAAACCATCAGATGTTGAGACCTCCCTTTTCAGGTTGAGGTTCTCCCTTTTTATGTGGGGTGAGACCTCCCTTTCAAGGTTGAAGGTTTCCCTCTTAAAACATGAGGAGCACTTCCTCTAGCAGAAGACCTTAGCTTCATGCCAGATTTGGAAGATTTCTAGGAACTAAACTAAGCGTTCCAATGTTAGTGGTCATCCTTAAACCACCCCCTTATACCAAACATTTCAGAGAGCACACCTAGTCTAGTGTTTCCATGCATTTTTGCACATTTTGTATTACAACTCTCTTATTGGACTCATGCATACCCCTTCAGATTAATGGGGGAATATTGCACACCTAATCCTCTATGGGTTGGTGTGGAATGAGAATAGCCGTCAGAGTCCAAGAGACATTGGAAGATGAATCCAACAGTCATGTACAATGTACTATAAATGAATATCATGTCAATAATACATGCAATTCAATCTTCTATCATTTATGATTGTTTACATTCCATGTAAGTTTAACAGATTCGAGAGAATTTTGTAGAAATATCTTGGAAACATTTTACAAAAGTATTTGAAGTCTTTGTTGGAGTCTTGAAGCTGCACTAAAGTCACCTTGAAAATTGAAGCAAGTAGAGTGGGTTGGAAACCTAGAAGATTGGAGTGCTCATACAAAGTTGGATGCTTGTAGGAAACTAGGTTGCAGCCTCATTGATACCAGGTTTGAGTTTGGGTTGTCAAGGTTGGATCCTTGAAGGAGTGATTTTTTTTTTTGTACAAGTAGGAGCTTGAGTTTTGTACACAAGGATTAGAGTCCTCATTGTTTTCCATTAATAAAATTATTTTTCTTGTTCCACATCATATTTCCTATTTTTCTTGTTCCAAAATTCACCCCTTGCTCAGTATTTCCAGCACTTCAATCAATGCATCATTTTCAGTGAAATAAAAAAATATTCATGGCTTTCTAAATCTAATGTTTCCAATGTTTTGTAAAAGAATTTCTTCCTTCTTATAAATGTTTAATATTGTTCAATATTATGCAGTATTATATAATTTATATATTTGTCTATTTGTATATCTTTATCATTCCCTTTCTCTCTCCCCACTATATATATATATATATATATATATATATATATAATATATATATATATATAATATATATTATATATATATATATATAATAAATATATATATCAATTTATCTTTCTTTTCATCTCTCTTCTTTCCTCACTATCCCCTCCATCTATATTTCTATATACTTTCATATCTCCTTCTTTTTCTCTCTATCTCAACCCCAAAAAATATACTATCTCTCTCCCTCTATCTCTCCTTCTATCTGTCGAGTCCTCTCTCTCTTCCCCTTATCTCTCTCTTAGTCTCCTCTATTTTTCACTCTTCCCTCCTTACCTTTCTTCATCACTCTCTCTTTATCTCTCCCCTATCACTCCCTCTCTCTCTCCATAGTGATTGAATTGGAGAGACAAATAGGTGGGGGTGGGAGAGAAAGGAGAGAGAGGAAATAAGAGAGAGGACTTGATAGAGACGAAAAGAGAAGGAAGGAGAGGGAGAAATTGACAGACAAAAGAAGAGAAGGAGGGACAAAGATGAAGGAAAAG
Source organism: Pinus taeda (assembly GCA_000404065.3). Taxonomy (NCBI): domain Eukaryota; kingdom Viridiplantae; phylum Streptophyta; class Pinopsida; order Pinales; family Pinaceae; genus Pinus; species Pinus taeda. Next base: position 6,880 of record APFE030871333.1, on the reverse strand, counting down.
AGAGAGGACTTGATGGAGAGAATAAGAGGAGGGATATAGAGATGAAGTTAGAGGGGAAAAGAGAGGGAGGGAAGAAGGAAGACATAGAGATACAAAGGTGGAGAGAGGGGGGGATGAAAAGGGAGATATGGAGGGAGATTGGGGGATAGAGGAGAGTGGGGGGAAGAGAGAGAAGGAGAGACAAAGGGAGTGAATGGAAAGAGAGAGAAGGAGAGACAAAGGGAGTGAATGGAAAGAGAGAGAGAAATAAGGGGAAGAGAGAGAGGGGGAGAGGGAGAGGGAGAGAGAGAGAGTTTGTACCTTTGGGGGTGAGATAAAGAGACAAAGAAGGAATATGAAGGGATATAGAGATATATATGGAGGGGAGGAGAAATAAGAAGAGAGAGACAAATGGAGGGAGGGAGGGAGAGATAGATATATATGGAGAGATAGTGTGTGTATATTTGGGAGTGGTGAGATATAGAGATGAAGAAGGAGACGTGGAGGGATATATATATATGTGTGTGTGTGTGTGTGTGTGTGGTGGTGGAGGAAGAAATAGGGAAGAAGAGAGGGACAGAAGGAGGGAGGGAGTGGTGGAGAGAGAGAGAGAGAGAGAGAGAGAGAGAGAGAGAGAGAGAGAGGGAGAGAGAAGGAGGGAGGGACAGATATATACACACAGGTGGAGTGGAAAGAGAGGGAAGAAAAATGAGATACCTAGAGACAAATACATATATTATATAGTAATATATAATATTTAACATTATTAACTATATGAAGAGGAATTAAATCTTTTGCAACATGTATAAGAAGTTAGATTTAGAAATCCATGAATATTTTAGTTTTTTAGTAAAATAAATGTCTCAATTTAAGTGTAGATGTTGATTTCTAATATTATCTATTTGATTGCACTCAATGCATTGATTTCAATGTAGTTGTTGATTTCTATTTCTGTTTGATTACTTGCATAAGATACATTAATTTGGTGTATATGCTAATTTCTAATCCAATTTGATTAGTTACACTATATGCATTTATTTCAGTGTAGATTTTGATTTCTAGTCCTATTTGACTTCTTGCACTAGACATGTTAATTTCAGTCTAGGTGTTGATTTCCTATTTGATGTAACTAAATGTATGATGTATATTAATTTCAAAGTAGTTAGATTAATAGTGGTTATTGATTTTAGTGCAAGAACAAAAAAGATATTAGATACATGCAATGATTTATGTGTTACAGTAATTCAACAATAAATAAAATACTTGAATTTTCATCGTAAATAAAATGTTCTCTTACCTGACATGTTTTATTCTTGAAAATGTAAATGGTTTGTAATTGAATTTATTATTATTATTCCCATTTTCCATCATTCAACATTATTAGTCTCTTTTCATTTAGACAAGGTAATAGGAAAAAATAGTATTGACACTTGGGATTTAACTCTCCATAAGTCATAGAGATTGACATTGGAGCAAGAGAGAACAGTGTGACATTTGAAAGAATAGATGGAGTTAAAGATTCGAAAGGCATACAATTTCAATTTCCTTTCTCATATGATCAATATGATGAGATGGAAAAACTAACAGATGTGACAATAAGAATAGTAGAAGAAAGCAATTTTAGAATGATCACAATGAAGATTATTTTTAATCAATTACATTCTTATTATTCACATTTTCTATCATTCAAAACTATTAAATTTCCAAAACTATTACATTTCCATTTTGCATCCAAATTTTTATTTCATCATTTTTCCACATTCAAGTTATTAACAATGTTTTCGATCTCAACAAACCAAGGTAACCAAGTAAATTTAAAATTAAAATGACTAGATTAGTCATATACACATTTAGCATATTTAAAATGATTAGATTAATTAGATGTTCAACAAATTTTGTGTGATCATGTGTGATGGAAACCAACCTATATCCATCTTAACTTCGGATGCTAGAGGTAATCTCTCAAGGAGAAAATATTTCCCCATGTTTTACACTCAAAAAGGAGGTTTGAAACTCGAGAGATTTGTTCCCTCTCAACACTTAGATCCGAGGTTAAGATGGATCTATGATGGTTTAATTGAAAAGGACATATAAGTTTTAAATGTTAAATTTTAATAAACATTTACACCACTATGTCACCCCCCCATACTGGATTATAGAGCTTCTCCACATAATTACATTCAACCTTTTTTTCTTTCTTAATTAAGCTGAGATATAAACGTTAAATGTTTACAGACATTTTACCACTACAACATCCCCCCTATTTTAGGTTGTAGAAATGCTTGTAAGCATTTAAAACTTAACATTCATATGTCATCTAAATTAAAACAAAATAAAAGGTTAAAAGCCATATAGAGATGAGAATTTATAGTGTTGGTAAATGAGTGTAAACATTCAAATGTTGCTCAATTAATAATAAAAAGTTAAAAGTAATAAAAATAATAATTCAATTTGTTATATTGTAATCCTATTTTCCAAGCCAACGATCAAGTTAGAAATTATTCTTTGGGAAAATTTGCATAAATACTTATAATGTACATTGGCTAATTCTAAATTAATAATTCAAAATAGCAAAATCATCCTATAGTATTACTTCTAAAGGAATTAATAAACTGAGATATGAAATGGATAAGTAAATTGCTGAAATTGCATAAGTTTTGTTGGGTAGTGGCCACTAGTAAATCTACATATTTACAAATTTACTCCTCATAAGTTTTGAGGAAAACATAAATAATAGTGAGATATTCCTATCCATTTATTAATGAAATTATTTGATCTTTTTCTTTTTTTTCTTTTAATTTTTCAAAAATTATATATGGAATGTAGCTTTTTTATTAGGAGAATCTTGTATCTAATCCTGACAATTTTTCCCTTATTATAAGTGTGTTTTTTTTTCCTTTTTTAAATTAAATCATGTAAAATTTGTATTTTTTTTAACATATTTATACATTTAAAAAATAATACTATTTATATATTTTTTTTTAATTTTTGATATATATATATATAGATATATATATATATATATATATATATATATATATATATATTATATATTATATATTATATAAAGAAGAAAGGAGTGAGATTATTTGTATTTTTAGGAGGGATAATAATACTTATGGAAATGATATTTGTTTGTATTGATTTTACATGTGAATATATTTCATTTTTTTTCCAATCTATTATTGGAATGTATATAAAGCTTTTGTATTGTAGATATGCCAAATATCACTTTTAGTCATATATTTTGTAGATATAGTTATTGTTTTTTTTAATACAGTGTAATGTAGTCTTCATGATGTAAGTTAAGATGATCTCTTGTAAGTATATTAATTTGAATTGCGTGATCTTCAACCATATCTTATTTTATAAAAATTTCTATGTATTTTTTTAGAGATGTTCAATATTTATTGGTGATCTAAATTTTTAATAAATATAATAAGGGAGTTGTTTAACTAAAAGGGGTAAGGAGTAGTGTAACTAATTGGGGTAAGGAGTAGTGTCACTAATGATTTTTCTTGTGAGAATTCAACAATTCAATTTTGAGCAAGATCTTGATTTCTTGTTATTTAAAAAACACTTTTAAATATATAAAGAGACAAAACACCCATAAAAAATCTAACTTTACACATTAAACAACTTAAATTTACATTCAAATGAGATAATAAAAAATAATGAAACCTAGTTGGGTAACAACCATGTTAACTACTTTTATCGGAATATTATGTTATAAAATACCGTGTAAATTATATATATTATATTAATATAAATAGATTTTCCAAGATTTTTGAACATAGTAATTACACAATTTTATTAATAAATTAATCATAAATATTGATGTTGAATTTGTACTAATTATATTTTTAATTTTTTAGATATTGAAAAATATATTAATATTAATTTAATTTTATTTATTATTTTATATCATTATAATTTTATATTTAAACTTTTATAATCTAATTATGACATAATATTTATAGTCTTGGAAATGACTAAATAATTTATGTGTTAGATTACATAAATGTCCTGCAATCTGGTTTATAACAAAGTTATATTATAACTTATTAATTTAAATTATATAGATATATAATATAATATTTTTATTTAACATAACTTTAAAAATTTATTTATATTCAGTTTAAAATTCCTTATAAATATTATATGCTATATTATTATTTTTATTAAATTAAAAAAAAAAAATTGTTATAATATTTTAATAATATAATTGTATAGGTTAAATAACAAAAAGAAATATATGATTTTTATTTAAGTTTCTGTGATCTATAATGAATTAAGCGAAGTTTATTTTGGGTAGAAATCACAAAAAAGAATTTTATCGAATCAACAAGTGTGGTTCATCATCTGGTCATGATGATGAACCACACTCATCGACCAAAAAATTTTTATTTGATTTCTACCCAAAAAAACTGAACTTAATTTATTATAGATCACCTGAATACAGAAATTTTATTATTTTAATATTAAATTGATGGTTAATAAATTTTACCATAGGAAAGTTTCTATTTTATTTTGATTAATGACTTTTTACCATATGTAAAACTAAAATTTATAATTTGGACGTTAACATGAAATAAATGTTTAATGAACTCGAATAAATGTGAAGTCAATGCCACATCAGGGAACAATGGCAAAACGGCTATCAGCCAGGTCAGCAGTGTGGGCCCCACAGGAGAAAGCATTTAAAACACAAATTTATGTGAGTAAAAGATCGTGGAGGTATGGATTGCAGGTGCATAAAACTGCTATGATGTGTTTTTGAAAATAGTGAATTGAAAAAGACAGCCGTTGAGGAGGATAAAACGGCTATGATGTGTTCTGGAAAATAGTGAATTGAAAAAGGCATAGCCGTTGAGGACACCAGGAAATAAATAAGGATTGAACTTACCATGTTTTCCAATCAGTCGAGAGAGCTCCTAGAAAGGCTGGCTGGGTGCACATCTGCGTGGGAGCTGATGCTTAAGCCAGACGGAGAATGCACACCCATAAATACCGTGAGTGTGAAGGGAAGGGACTACATAGAATCATCATCATCCTCTGAACGCTCAAGGCATGTCGAAGGGATAAAAACGGTGAACTTATAATCCCATGGAAATTTCAATTTCAGTAAATTGCAGGATGCAAAGCAGGATCACATTCTGTGTGGGAGTGGGAGCATGAGCATGGTATGGAATAGGTGCAGAGCCTAACCAGGTACTCAGTCGTCGTCGATACTCTGCATGCTAGGGCAATTTGACCCAATCAACTCCGGAGGGCGTGGGGTACGTCGACCCTCCAATTTTCTAACCCTCGGGGGCTTCCACCGAATGTTAAGGGGGCTTGACCGACTCTGCATATATGTTGGAGTGAAGCACATCGGGAGGAATCATCGTTTGAAGAACCAGCGAGAGGACATGGTGGTGATCGAGGACATGTGATGGGATTTCTGAAAAGGAGGCCATCAGATTCTGAAAAGGAGTCAGAGCATCTTGGATAGTGGGTCGATTTAGCATTGCACCAGGTTGATTTGTCGTTTTCATTTCTGCTTTTTCTTTCTTTTGTGGATGCTTTAGCAATGGCCATCGTTATTTCCCTCCTCTTCGTTATTTCCCTCTTCTTTGCTTGTAGTCTTTTCGTGGGTGTTGGGTTTTAGGTTTTTGGGTGTTGGGTTTTAGTTTAGATATTGGTATTTTTTTGGGTTTTGGGTTTTAGTTTAGATATTGGGTTTTAGATATTTTTTTTTTCGTGGGAGATGAGAAGATATGTTGGCTTGGTTAAACTTTATAGCTGTGTTTGATGTACTTCCCACATGTTGTGCAAAGTTTAAAAGCGGTATGCACTGTTTCTTTGGAGTTTTTTTTGGGTGCGTGTGTAGAGATGTAGAAACATTGCGGAGGAGCTCGTCGGAATATGTTGTGAACATTCAACTTTGGAAGATAATTATTGGAGGTATTTTTCATATACTTTATGTTTAGATATGTTTTGGTTTTACTTTAGTTGCTAAAGAATTAAAGAGTTTATGTTGTATTTGTTTTGGTTGGTAAAGAATTTATGTCTTATTTTGTAAGAAAAGAAAGATTACATTAACTAAATGAAATAAATAGAGTAAATAATTTATTTTGTATTTTTTTGGTTGGTAAAGTATTTATGTGGTATATGGTAAGAAAAAAAATTATAATGACTTAATGAAATAAATAGAATAAAACCATCTTTCTTAAATGGATTTTTCTTCGGAAGGTTAATAGTTATTTATAAGTGTTTTTTAATTTAAAAATCAAGAAAGTGCTCTTAGGATAGATCTATTACTATCTTCAAAGTTCAATAGTTATTTATAAGTACTTTTTTATTTAAAAATCAAGAAAGTGCTCTTATGAAAGTGTTTTTTTTACTATAGAAACAAAATACTTTGCTTCACGGTATTTATTTTTATTTGTTATTTGTTTATTCAAATCACACATGGAGATGAGATTTTATGGTGACATCTTACTCACTTCAAGTAAATGTTAATTAAGATTTTTATTGATTATTTTTATTATAATTGTTTTCCTCATAATTAATTAATTTGTTTGTTTAATGTAATGTGATTTAATTTAATTTTAAGTAATATTTATTTTTTACTATATTTAAATGATATTTTGCTTCTTTAAGGAGAAACAATACTATAAGATATTTCATTGTATTGTTTTGAATATAGAATATATGTATTTTGGGTTTTTAAAATTTAAAGGGAGAAAGATAGAGAGGGGGAAGTGAGAGGGAGGAAGGTAGAGAGAAAAAGTGGAGGTATAGGAAGAGAGAGAGTGAGAGGGAGTGATAAAGAAGATAGTAAGGGAAGGAGGGAGGGAGGGAGTGATAAAGAAGATAGTAAGGGAAGGAGGGAGGGAGGGAGTGGGAGAGGGAGGGT